>PVLC010012361.1:0-44446 GCA_004027655.1 Graphiurus murinus
GTGGGGTGCCGAGGGTTGTTGTCTATTTCTTTCTTAGTAGACTCCACGCCGGGGGCCGGCTCAGTGGCGGCTTATGCCTGGCGGCGTGGCGCCGGGGCCGCGGAGACGGGCTTCTTTGCTCTCTCTGGTCGGTCTTCCGGGTTCTGCTCAGCTGTATTCCAGTTTTCGCAGCGTTTTCCACCTTTTTGTTGCTTTTTTTAAAAAACTGGATCCACGACTGATTTGAATCGAGCTCACAGCGGCTCTTGAGACGTGTCTCACTCCGTCGCCATCTCAGTAGGAGACTTTAAAATCCCACTTTCAACAACAGGTAATTCAATCAGACAGAAAATTTTTACATTATTTTTTCATTACCTAGGGAGCAAAGACATTTTTTTCTTGGACTGTGTAAGTGTATAAATGTTCTTGAAAGTGTACTGGATGTAATAAGACACGGTGTGTCTTCTAGTAGTAGAGAAGCCTGGCTCCAAATGATTATTTGAGGAAACTGAACTATGCAATGGTATAGTTGCCCAGTAAAAATGATATAAAGAATGTACTTTCTCATAGCTGAATTATTGTTTGAAATCATGTGAAAAATGCACATATGTTTGTTGAAATATGAGCCCTATGCCAGGCGTGGTGGTGCATGCTTGTAATCCCAGTATATAGGAGGATCGCAGCCAGCCTTAGCTACTTAGTGAAGCCCTCTGCAACTTAGTGAGACCCTGTTTCAAAATATATAATTAGAAAATAGGGCTGAGGGTGTAGCTTGGAGGTGGAATGCTCCTGGGTCCAATTCTCAATACTGAAAAAAAAAAAAGAAATATAAACCCTAACAGTGCTTCAGGGGTACTCCCCTCCTCAGCAACACTATTATTACCAACCTGTGCAACTTCTGCTCCTGTTGCTCAGGGAAAGTTACTTTAATGCTGAAAGATTATCAGAGGAGAGGCTTTGAAATAGGGCCCTCAGTGTAAGTGGAATCCTGGTTCTTTCTAATATACTTGAATCTTTTGACATTAAATAAATATATTTTGTAGAGATCCCTGGAACTACCTTCATATCCAGTAACACTTGAGGGAGGGAGCACTGTTCCAAATGTATCTCAAGTTGTGTCTCTTTAAATGGATGAGAGTGATGGAAAGACGAGTCTGAGGTAGCCAGAAAGAAGGAGGCCATTCACCCTGGGAAAAGCCTTATAAGCATATATGGGAAGTCTGAAGAATGGTATAAAGTATAAATAGAAATGAAATGTGCATGAAGGAGTTAAATGCAATAAAAAATGAACTGGTCAACATAATAGTTTCTGACCTAAAGAAATAGATTTCCAAAGATATTAAGAAATATGCAGATTTGGCCCCAGGCTTTCATAACTTAGATGATAGATAAGGTTAAAAAAAGATCCATTTACATATGCAGAACTGCAATCAATCCAGGGATGTCAATGGAAGTGGTAAGCACCAGGGAGAACAAGAAGGTAAAGAAACGAGGTATCAACCCAATAGATCATATACGTGGCTACTAAATGAACACATATATGTTTACACTAACTCTTGGATGGTGGTTATGTTACTACTGAGTAAGCAGGAAAATGAGAAACAAGCTACAAAAAAGGGAGCCTGTTTGGAGAATTGCTCTTTAGAAAACCATTACAGAAGATGTACTTTAAACATATTTAAATGTGTGGTCCATGTTTCAGCCTACCAATAGCAGGTTTTTGGAAAGAAACATAATGATAAAGCTCCTGCTTTAGGTTCTCTGAAGTCTATTAACTTCAAGCTCAACATTCTGAGTCACTCAAGTGTGTAGAGCTTATATGACGAGTAAAAGAAACAGCTCTTTGATATATGTGTTACTCCACTATCCCACTTGTCAATAACAGAATGAACTAAGACACATATACTCATTCTACCCTGGGGGAATACATGTAACACAGTAAGGCAAGTGAAGTATACAGGTTTGCTGTAAAAATATGGCCTGTGCGTACACACTGGTGGGAGTAGACAGGAAGTAGCTGAGCTAGTCTCTAAGACTAGTGGGTATTACATAGTCAACACCATGCAGACTACTATCAAGTACTTTGATGCTCCATGTCATTTTGCACAAGAGTTCACATTTTTAAAATAGGGCTGAACTGGACTGAGCATAAACTCCTCATATTTTAAATGGATAAACTACTATCCCAACTACCTTCATGGGCTATGTGGAATGTCAGAATGGATTATAAAAGAATAAACCCAAAACTACGGGAGTTGTGGTAATGTAGCTGAACATCAGAATGACAGCAGCAGGCTTATAGTGAGGAAAGCAAACTAAAAACAAAGAAAGAAAGAAAGAAAGAAAAAAAAAAACCCACAGGGAATTTTATACTGACTCATCCTCATATAGTCCTTAACCACTGTGCAAACAGCATGGGCTAGGATGATTCTGTGTCTTATGCTGAAGAAATAATCTGAGGAGAACGATAGCAGATTATTCCCAACTGCTGTATATGTATGTCACCAGAAATAGGTTTACAACTGTTTTTCAAATCAGGTTAAGGCCGGGGGTGGTGGTGCACGCTTGTAATCCCAGCATTCGGGAGGCTGAGACCGGAGGATCCGGGTTCGCGGCCAGCCTCAGCTACCTAGTGAGGCACTCTGAAACTTAGTGAGACTCGGTTTCAAAATAAAGAATAAAAAACAGGGGTGGGGGTGTAGCTCGGAGGTAGAATGCCCCTGAGTTCAATCCCCAGTACCGAAAAAAAAAAAAAAAAAAAAAAAAAAATCAGGTTAAGTTTGAAAGGGTTTTGGGTAATAGAAGAAATCATTGGCTTTATGAAGAAGAATTATTTCTATTTCTGAAGAATTTACTTGCTATAATTTTCTTTCAGGAAAAAAGTGATATATTATCTCAGTTTCACACAAATGCCCTATTCATTATGTCTGAAAAAAAGGAAATGAGAAACACTGAAATGAGAAATGAGAAGCACTGATTAAAAACATGGTTCAAACAGCATAGTAATCTAAAGCCAAGTAAAAGTTTGATTAATGGGTCAAAAATAATTATTAGACTCTCATGGGGGAAGATGGGGGACTTTTCTAAACTATTTTTACTAACTTATGTCATATTTATTACTTTCAATTTTATTTCAGTTTTTTTTTTTGTATGTGTTGATAAGGAATTTTGAAACTACACAGTATAAAAAATACTCCCTTCAGGTGAGACATTCTGGGCTTGGTAACACTAATGATTAATAATGAACAAGTTTTTAAAGAGTTTCTCCATTACTACTCTGACATCTAGACAAATATTTAATTAATGAGCAGCACAACACTTCAGATCTTTGGCTCATATATATGTAAAGGCTATTCATGTTTGTGAAAAATTTGGGGGAATCAAGTTGTTACCATTTAGATATGTTTAGCAAATAATAGAAAATTTCATGAGGAAAATTGATCTATTATTTTGATTAGTTGCATCATGCTTTCATGCTTTTAAAATACTTTTATAGGTGCATTGTATTTATACGTCACAGTCAGATTCAAATCGATAGAAAGATACGTGCATAGCCGGGCGTGGTGGCGCATGCTTGTAATCCCAGCATTCAGGAGGCTGAGACCGGAGGATCCAGGTTCGCGGCCAGCCTCAACTACCTAGTGAGGCACTCCGAAACTTAGTGAGACTCGGTTTCAAAATAAAGAATAAAGAATAGGGCTGGGGGTATAGCTCGGAAGTAGAATGCCCCTGAGTTCAATCCCCAGTACCGCAAAAAAAAAAAGAAAGATACGTGCATATATCACTTGGTATATTTCCTTCAGCATTCCATCCTGCACCTCCCTCCTCTCTCCCCATGTATGTTAGTGAGATTGCTGATGAACCTTCATATAGAGACATAACATTATTTGAACTGTTTCCTTCCTCAATCCTTCTTTTCCCCTCCCTACTTCCTTCTCCCAATCTCCTTCCACTGTTCTACTGGTCTCTCTCCTCATTTATCTGAAGTCTTTTTTGTTTTCTATTTTCTCTCTAGCTTCCAAATAAGAGAGAAAACATACAATCCTAGACTTTCTTAGACTGGCTGATCTCACTAAGCTTATATTCTCTAGTTACATCCATTTGTTGCAAATGACCTAATTTTGTTCTTTAAAGATGAGTAAAATTTCATTGTGGGTATATACCACATTTTCCTTATTCATCTGTTGACACACACTTAGGTTAGTTCCATAATTTGGCTATTGCGAATTTTGCTGCAATAAACATGGTTATGCATGTATCACTATAGTATTCTGACTTTAATTCTTTTGGAAAAATAACAAGGAGTGGCATACAGCTGGGTCATATGGTGGTTCCATTCTTAGTTTTTTGAGCAACCTCCATACTAACCTCCATAAAGGTTGTATTGTTTCATTATTCAAATTTTGTTCATGTTAAGTCTGAAGTTCAGGAAAGAAAAGGGGGAATAAGATGAAAGGGAGTTCTCCACTGTTAGATTTTTGAAACTAAAGAGAAAACATAACTAGCAGAGGGTAGAGAACTCAGAACATTTATCACCTAAAATTACTTTGATTAGAAATAAAGAGAAATTTATTGAAAACCCCTTCGTCAGTGGGGCGTGGTGGTGCATGCTTGAAATCCCAGCACTTGGGAGGCTGAGACAGGAGGATTGCAGGTTCATACCCAGCCTCAGCTACTTAGTGAGGCCCTCTGCAACTTAGTGAGACCCTATTTCAAAATAAAGAATAAGAAATAGGGCTGGGGGTATAGCTTAGAGGTAGAATGCCCCTGGGTTCAATCACCAGTATCACACACCTAAATAAAAATAAGAAAACCCCTTAGTCTTATTTCTGACTTCTGGAGTTCTGACTCATTCACTCTCTTGAAGTTAATTGATTCTTTTTCTTTGGGGATCTGATAAGAATAGAATCTCCCTATACATTACATCAATGAGTGGATTAAGAAGAAACATAATCATTACCAGGGATACTAGAGTCACTTGGTAAAATTACAAAACATGTTTTGATAAAAATTATCAAAATGAGACATAAAACTATTATTCCTTACTCTTTTACCTCATGTAATGCTATAATAAACCATTTTCACTAAAGATAAGAATGAAATATTAATTTCATTACTATTATCCTAGAATATCTGGACAATGCAATAAGAAGCAAAATGGTAATAAAAGACACAACTTACAAAAAGCAGGGGAAATTGCAAAATTTTACACTGGGCAGACCCAGGCTCAAATCTTTGTTCCGCCCTTCCTGGAAATGGGACTTCATAAAGCTGTTTTATTTTTTCTATATCTGCTTTGTAAAATTATAAAGATTAAACAAAGCAACACATACACTGTGAATACAATGTACCTAGCATACTATACATAGTAAACTGGAGGGATTATTATGATGTATATCATGATTATTTGCCAATGACATAGCTACATACTAAAAACTCCAGAAAATTAAAAATTGATAAAACAGGAAAACTCACAGAATAAGAGATAAGCAAAAACCTGGAATTTCTCCAAATACTAGCAACATTCTGTTACGAACAAAAACCTGTTGGGCATGCTGGTGCATGCCTGTATTCCCAGTATGTGGGAGGCTGCAATAGGAGGATCACAGGTTCAAGACCAGCCTCAGCAACTTAACAAGATCCTGTTTCCAAATAAAAAATAAAATAGGGCTGGGAGTGTATCTTGGAGGTAGAAGAATGCCGTTAGGTTCAATCACAGTAACACACACACACACACACACACACACACACACACACACGGGAAAAAAAAAAAAAAGAATGACAGGAAGGAAGGAAGGAAGGAAGGAAGGAAGGAAACAAAACAAAACAAAACCCTTAAAAACAGAAATGGAAGCTGGGTGTGGTGGCACATGCCTGCAATTTTAGTACTTGGGAGGCTAAGACAGGAGGATTACAGGTTCGAGGTCAGTCTCAGCACTTAGTGAGGCCTTGTTTCAAAATAAAAACTAAGAAGATATGGGGTACAGTTCAGAAGTAGAATGCCCCTGAGTTCAATCCCTAGTATCAACAACAACAAAAAACACCCCATCAGAAATAGAATTATGAACCATTTAGAAATCCTTATAGAAATAGAACAGATATATGTAAAAATTATAAAAATTGTATTGAGATATAAAAGATTCAATGAGTAAATGTATAAACAATGTGTTTCTGAATAAAACTATTATATATTATTCTTTTAAAATTAATCTATAATTTTAATATAATATCAATAAAAATTCCAACAGGATTTTTAAAAAAGGAATAAAAATTACCCTAAAATTTATCTGGTAAGGAAAAAGGGGGCACGTGACTAAGGAAAACAAATGTGAAAAAGAGAGTAAAGGCAAAATGATGGATGAATTATATGAGAAATTGAAACACTCTCTAAATCTGTAATACAATGAAGTACTGGTGAAACAAGCAGAGGAGAAAGCCCAGAGAAAAATGCAGCTAGATGCCCATATGCTGTAGATTCACTCTAGTATACATGAGAGTTTAGTAAATCTTAGCGGTAGCATTATAAATCAGTGGCAGAAGGAAGATGTAGTCATTATATGATGCTAGGACTTGATTGGCTACTTGGCAAATGTAAATATAAAATTAAAAAACAAGGTTTTCATCTCAAGTCAAAACATAAAATAACTTCCCTGTAGATCTATAAGAATGTTAATACAAGAAGATTGAGAATATGAACTAAAGCTTACATGTTCTTCCCACATTCTCTTTTCTCTCTCATATGCTTCCTTTCTCTTTCGTTCTAGTTGTTCTTTTAGTACAGCAGCACGTGCATTTGCCTGAGCCTGAAAATAAAAACAATCTCCAAGTTATCAGAAAGAGGGGATCTGGTTCCCTCTTACTAGTTCTATAAAGCTACTGACTTATTAGCCAACAAAAGTTCTATAAAGATACTGACTTATTAGCCAACAAAAGTGTATGTGGTTACAGAATAAAAACTTAAGCTTATTCTAGATCCCTAGCGCCTTGAAACAAGCTTGACATACAGCAGATGGTCAATAAATATCTGGTGAATGAAAATAAATGCAGGTAGATTAAAATGAAAATTAAAATGTAAAAACAACAGATGAAGGGATTACAAAACTATGGGATATGTACACAATGGAATTTTACTCAGTTATAAAAAACAAAATCATGCCATTTGCAGGGAAATAGATGGAACTGAAAAATATTATGCTAAGTGAGATTAGTCACAAAAAGAAAAAAATCGAATGTTCTCCCTAATATGTGGAAGCCAGGGAGAAAGTGGGCCATAGGAGGAACTCTAGATGAAGAAGGAGAAACCTTAGATAAGCAAAGAAAGCGACCTAACTGAAGGTGATGCGAGGCAGGGGGAGAGGGAAACACCGTAATGCACATGATGTACATTCACAAACATATCAAAATCAATCACTAAACCAAACATGAGAAGGAGGGAGGGGGAAGGGAGTGGAGCGGGAATTGGAGAAGGGTTAAATGAATGCTATGTGCAAGTATCCCTTTACCAGCTTGTACCTCACAAAGATGTATGATTACAATGCACCAATAAAAATTTAAAAAATAAAAAAGTGTAAAAACATAAAACATTATTATATAGAACTTCATTTGTCTTCAGAGAAATGGATAACTACATATATTTAAAGTTACCATTTTTCCTTTTTAGGATTACTTAAGTCATAGTTTTATATATTTATGGCATAATTTCATCTCTTTGCTTCTCATAAATCTGATAAATGAAAAGCAAACTCTATTTTTCAGAAATTAAAAAGTGAAAGATATAGGGGAAAAATTAAAGAAAGATAGTAAAATGACCTAGCTATGCAAAACTTAAGAAATGATTGTCGATCTCCATTTTCACTTTTCTCTAAGATATAATTTGTAATCTATACCTTAAATGACTCAATTTTTTTGAGCCTCAAGTCAGCCTCCTCACTTCCTTCTTGTCCTTCAGGGCTATCAGCTTCCTTCTACAAAATAAGAAGACAAACACACCACTTAGGATAGAGCTATCCAGCTCACTGCAGACCTCTGTGAGAGATAAGATGAATAAACGAACATTTAAAAATAGAAAACAGAAAGTTGTTCAATGTTATTAGTTTTTTCCCAAAGCTGTAACTGTGGAAAACCAAATAAAAGAGAACAATAAGCCAGATGTGGTGGCACATGCCTGCAATCCTAGTACTTGGGAGGCTAAGACAAGAGGATCACAGGTTCAAGACCAGCCTCAGCAACTTAGCAAGAACCTGTTTCAAAATAAAAAATAAAATAGGACTGGAGGTGTAGCTCAGAGGTAGAATGTCCCTGGGCTCAATTCCCAGTAAATGTACCCCCCCCCCACCCCTCTAACACACACACAAAGAGAATGGTGTAAAATGCATTTTTGTTCTTTAATGGATACTAGTTATATTTTTCTTTCAGAATTCCTCTGGAATAAATGTTTTTTTAATCGATTTTAAATTATATAAATAAGATTTACTTTATCCCTAAATGTAGTTTTCTGGTCTTTTGACTTACTCTCCTTACTAGTTTTATTTTTGTTGTTGTTGCTGTTGGCATAGTATTTTAAATCTTAATCTATTATAATTAAATTACTTTTAATTAATTATTTACTCCTTATTAGTGCTGAGGATCAAACTCAGGGCCTCATGCATGCTAGGCAAGTGCTTTACCCCAGTCCTCATTTACTTTTTATTTTTTAAGTTTTTTTTTGTGGCACTAGGGATTGAACCCAGAGGCATTCTACCTTTCAGCTACCTCCCAGTCTGATCTTATTTCTTATTTGGAAACAGAGTGTCGCTAGGTTGAAGAGAGTCTCACTTCTTACTGAGGCTATCCTCGAACCTGTGATCCTCCTGTCTCAACCCCCCAAGTACTGGGATTACAGGCATGCGCCACCATGCCCGGCTCCTCATTTACTTTAAAAAAAAAAACAATGATTCCTGACCTACCTTTTCACCACGAAGTCTGGCTTTAATCTGCTGGCGCTCATTGAAATTCTGTAGTCTTATTTGCCTCAGTCTTGCCAGATAAACCTACAAAGAGAAAAAAACACTCAACATATGCATTTAAAAGAAAAATTATCAACATTTTTACTGCTAAGGAAACTTTTAATTAAAGGAAATGTGTTAATTTGAACACAAGAAATAAAAATTCTGAAATCTGGTTAATGGAAATGTAATATTAGCTTCCAGTGTTTAATTTAGAGCTATTTATTTCTGAAAAGAAAGAAATGCATTATAATCATAAATTTAATTTTATCAAAAGAAAAGAAATTGAACGCAGAAGACAACAGTTATAGTGCAAAATTATGACACGGCATATCAGTCAAAATATATTAACAGGTCCCCATAGACCTAAAAAATATTCAAATAATTGTTAAGAATTTAAACCATGCAAGAAAAGAAGGCAATAAACTGAAAAATGGCTGTGTAATGGAGGAAGCGAACATGCGGGAAGCATACCTCTTCCTCTTTGTTTCTTGATTTCCCTCCTCTTGAAGAGCTGGACCTGCCTCCATACATAACTGCCAGGTTTTGCAGGATTCCCTGTTTATCATTTAATGTACTAAGTTTATAAAATGACTACAGCTACATGACCATCTTACTTAGGAATATCCATGTGCCACTTTATTTTGGTAAATACTGACCATTCCTAGCTCATAAATTCTGATACCAAATCCTGGCATTTTCTTATCTCAAAAAACACATTTAGTGAGAAGGTAGTAATTAAACCACAAATATAATTATTCAAAATAGAAACCAAGGGTTTTTTTGTGTGTGGAGGGGGCTGGGGTGTGTGTGTGTGTGTGTGTGTGTGTGTGTGTGTGTGCGCGCGTGTGTGTACGCATGCATGTGCTTATATATGGTATGGGAGACTGGACCCAAGGGCAGTCTACCTTTGATCTACATAACTGGTTGTATTTTATTTTATTTCTTAAAATTTTGAAACATCGTTTTGCTAAGTCACTGCATGCTGGCCTTGAACCTTTAAGTCTCGTGTCTCAGCTTCCCAAGTCTTGGGACTATAGACATGCACTACCAGGCCCAGTTAGAAACTAGGTACGAAATAAATCTTCTCTAATTCACAGTTTTAAAAAGTCAGTCTATCTTCTGTTTCAGTATTTGTAACAGCATTCTCTCCTGGGTTCTTCCAATCACCACTATTCTTTGTGGGCTTTTTTTTTTTTCTTGGGTCCTTGTTAAATGTTAGTATTTTCTAGATTTTCATTCTCTGGACTTTCATCTCTTCTCATCCCAATTCCCAAATGTAAATCAACCTCATACCTCAGCTATTCCAGAGGCTGAGACAGAAGGATCACTTGAGCATATGATCTTGAGGCCAGATGGGCAACATAACAAGACCCTGTCTTAAAACAACAATGCATGTATATGTTTGTATCATTTTGAACTTTACCATGAGGTATAATTACAATGCACTAATAAAAGCATGACAAAAACAACAAAAGCAAACCTCGTAGCCCTTTTTTTAAATTGTAATAATTCGTGCATTGTAAGCATACATCTTTGTTAGGTACAAGTTGATAACGACATATGTGCACACATTTCTCATTTAACCCCTTCTCCAGCCCTTTATTTTTTAACTACAAAATTTGGAGTTTATTAAACTGACATCTGGACACTCCACTTTTCTGCAACAAAGTACCTTAAACAACTTATAATCTTAACTTTTTAAATAATTCTTTTTACTACAGTTATTGATCATGATTAGCCACCTACATTTGCAAGCTGGTAGTAATCTTTGTCTCTCTTATTCTTACCATATTGAAATGATTGTCGATTCCCAATTCTATCTCCTAATAACTATAATTTATGCCTTTAGTTTCTGCCTTAGCTCAGGCTTTCTTCTTCTGACTCCTAAATTTCTGAAGAGTTTCCTAACTTATCATCTTACTTTTAGCCTCTCAACTCCCACCTACTGTTACACTGTACTTTGGAGTAAGATCAAGTTATGTGTGATCTAGCCATTTCCAGTTTTATCTCTGCCACTGCTTAATCATAAGTCCTACATTCTAGCCATGAAAATTACTTGTGCCTTGTGGGCTATATTATGATCTCACTGGTCATCTTAAAACAGCTAACTTTACCCATCGTGTAAAGCTCAAACCAAATATCCACCTAAAAAGTTTTGCCAAAGCTTTCTTTAGTGAGTTAAGTATGCATCCTCTGACTTACTATACCATTATTTGTATATACCTCTCACCATATCACTCATCAGAGTATATTATAATGGTGGAATGGCAGAATACCATGACAGTTAAGAACATGGTCTATAGAATCTGAAGTTCATCACTTCATATTTTTGTCAATGCCATAGAAACACCGCGAGTGAAGTTACTTTGAGTGAAATTACTAAAACTGGCTAGGGGTAAGCAAAATACCACCTACTTCAGGGCTGCGACAAAACAACAACAAAATTACTTCACAGTGTGCCCTGCCTTTCTCCTCCTTATAGAAGGCTGTTGCTCACTCAGTTTCTTCCTCTCCTCAAGAAGGTCCTGGCACTAGTTGACCAGTTGTTTGAGCTTTTGGGATATACAGGTCAAGGAGCCTGGGAAGTAGAAGAAAATTAACAGGCAGTGCCAGGCAAAGATATGAGGTGAATTCTGAAAGATATATAGAAGTATCTACAGAGTTGTAGACTGGGTGGTGGTAAGTTTAGTATTACTATAGGCTGTATCTTCCTTTCATGGTATTTGAGAAATATAAGAATTTTAGTTTAAAGTTTATAAAATCTTTTAAGCTTAAATTAGACTAACAGAAAGACAAAGAGAGAAAAAATTATCCTAATTTTATCATTTTGCACATCTACAATACACTATGAAAAGCAGAAGACTGACATTGGTACAAATCCTAGATATTTCACCAGTTCTCCACATACACATTTGTGTCTGTGCAGGTGTAGTTATATAGTTTTATCATATATGCAGCTTTATATAACTATACTATAATAAAGACACTTAACTGTTTCATTATCCTAACATTTTATAGCCACATTCACAACTCTCATCCCTAACTGGTGAAATGCAAATCTGTGCTCCACCTCCATATTTCATGAATTTTATATTTATGGACTCATACAATATGTATCCTTTCAAGACTGACTGTTTTGACTAGATATAATTCCTCTGTGGTGTATTCAAGGTATTTGTACCAATTGCTCATTCTTTTTCATTGTTGAGTAGTATTCATGGTATGGATAAAGTGGGATAGGGTATAGTTTGTTCATTCTTCCACCTACTGAAGGACATACGGGTGGTTTCTAGTTTGGGGCTATTACAAATAAAGCTATGTGAAACAATTAAAAAGTTAATGAGCAAATGAACAAAGTTGCTATGAATATTCATGGGCAAGTTTTGGCTTTTAGTTCCAATAGCAGTTTGGTTTTCTTTTTTTTTTTTTTTTTTTTTGCGGTACTGGGGATTGAACTCAGGGGCATTCTACCTCCGAGCTATACCCCCAGCCCTATTTTTTCTTCTTTATTTTGAAACCGAGTCTCACTAAGTTTCGGAGTGCCTCACTAGGTAGCTGAGGCTGGCCGCGAACCCGGATCCTCCGGTCTCAGCCTCCCGAATGCTGGGATTACAAGCGTGCGCCACCACGCCCGGCTAGCAGTTTGGTTTTCTAAACACTTGCAATAGTCTTCTGATTTGCTTCTTTCTTTGGTGATGCTGGAGCTTTGGTGATGCTCAATCCCTGCTGGTACTATTTTATGAGGATAGAAGTTACTTTTCTGGGCCATCTGCTATTGCTGGGAGACTTCCTGAGGGTAGAGGCAAGTGCCATTGGGCCTGGTAATTAGTTGGAGCACATGAAGACACACAGCTTTGTATATACTGCTACTGTGGGTAGATGGAATCACTTGGTAGTGCTGTACTTGTTGAGAACGTATGTGTATGTATGTGTGTGTGGGGGTTGTAATGGCCCAGGGCTTTGTTGCTAATTATGGATTATGCTGACCTCCAAGGCAAATGCCTCTGCTTCAGCTGTGAAGTGGGGTTGGAAATACTTGTGGCTTCACTGCTGCCCTCAGCTCGTATCACTCATGAGGACTCTGCTGCATAGAAATTGATGGAGTTCCCTATCTCTGCTGGAATTCCTTTTCCCCAGTCCTTTGGTGCTAAGTGATAGCAGGCTTTTCTTTTTTTTTTTTGTCTATGTCTACAGCATATTTGGGTTGAACTCACTGGTCACTTGTCCATGATACAGGGAAGATAAAAAACCCACGGAGCCACACTTTAAGTACTGAGGTCCCTATCCAGTTTGCCTTCTGGATAGCATTTAAACTCCTATTATCACTAGTATGCTAAATAATTTCCAGGGTATTTAGTTGTATTTAGAAAGAAGGAGAAGGGAAAAGTGAATCTATGCCATCTCTTCTGGAACTAGGCAGAAACTATTTTTTGATAGTTATTAACTTATTTTTGTGGTACTGGGGATTGAACCCAGGGGGTGTTCTATCTCTGAGCTACACCCCCAGTCCTTTTTAGTTTTTAAAAAATTTGAAATAGGGTCATGCATGTTGGACTTGCACTTCCCTCCTTTCTCAGCCTCCCAAATTATGGGATTACAGACATGTGGCATCATGCCCATCTTGACAGATAAGGTTTCGACAATGCCTGATGCTTAATGCTAATGCTTCTACACACCAAAGAAAGCCAAAGATTACTAGCAACCAGAAGAAAGAAGGAAAGAGGGATGGAGCAGATACTTCCTCATGATCCTCAAATGGTTAGAAAGTCAAAGGACAGAAGCTTTGTGCTAACTTAAAGAGTTTAAAATTTACCCTTTAACCAATAAGCAGCCACTGAATAACTTTAAGTATATGAGTAATGTATTAAAATTTTGTTTTGGAAAGATCACTTTGAAAGTGAGTAAGAGATGGATAAAAAAAATCCAAGACTGGAAGAAAAGAGATAAAAGGAGTAGCAAAAGATTAGCATCTAAAACTAGGGCAGAAATAATGTAAAAAGAAAGGAAGAGATAGATAAAAATTATTCAGAAGGTTGTAAACAGGGGATCTGGTTATGGATTGGACAGCCACAGAAGATAATAGTAGAAAGTGGCTTAAATTCCCTCCTGGGCCTCAAACTAGCTACCTCAAAATCAAGCTAGCTTTGATGGTGATTGTCCACACTGAGACAGTAGGTAATACAGGAAGAAGAGTGATTTTGAAGACAATGCAATGAATTCAGCTTTGGAAATGCTAACAATGTGGTATGGGGATATTCCAGTTCTAGGTAATATAGAATACAGCCACATCACCCTTTCTTTTCCACTGAATGAAACTCCTAAACCTGATTAAAACATTTGAAGGCTCTGAAAAGCAAGTAGTAGTTATTACATCAGAGAGCATCTGACCTCACAGTACCACCGAACATGGTGAGTATGCCATTCATTCATCCATCCATCCATCCATCCATTCATTCATCCATCCATCCATCCATCCATTCATTCATATATGTATTGGGGATTGAACACCAGGGGTGTTCTACCTCTGAGCTACACCCCAGACCTATTTTATTTTTTATTTTGAAACAATGTCTAAGTTGTGGACTAAATTGCTGAGGCTGGCTTTGAACCTTTGATCCTCTCAGCCTCCCTAGCATGCACCACCACACCGGACAGTACATCATCCTTTTAAAACTATGGTATCCCATAGGCTGAACTTAACTTGGCTGACAACTTGAAACCGAACACTCTGGAGATGGCAGGGATACAAGAGAAACCCTCCAATTCTGGCTCAGGAATGCCTAAAACTCAGGAAGAAGGAAGGAGATTTTCCTTTTTGTTTTTCTCCTCTCTCCCTCTCCTATTTCCCCTTTTCCTTGTGTCCCAGTACCCAGGAAATCTTACAGCTATGATGGCTGCTAAGATAGCAACAGTGATAGGAGGCCATAGGAACCAAAATTTTGAGGGCAGGGCACCTTTATCTTCTGTGACACTGGAGCTCTAAAACGGCAGGGCCCAAATCTGTGGCTTCCCTCTCTTTCTGTGTTCCTGCTGCTTGGCTCAGAGGTGATCAGACTGCACACTTGGAAGGTTTAAAGTCAAGAGACTGAGAAGTGAAGCCCCAGGAAATGGAAACTCATCAAGGAGATGGTAGACAGAAAAGAATCCAGGAAAATGACCTTATAAGCTATTTATAAAGTCCTAAGTTTATCTACAATCTGTGAGTAGATCTAATCCTACTTGGCATACCAAAGACTTTTAACACTCAGCTAACAAAGAGATTTCTACCCTAATCTTAGAGATCACACTGGGTGGCACACATGTGACCAGATCTGAAGGATACTGCTAGGCTTTGAGAAAAGAAGTATAACTGGAACCACAGCCTCAGAAGGAAAGGAGAAACTTGTCACCTGAGCCTGACAGTTTAACTACCTGCTAAAGCAAATACAATCAACAATTTCTATAAAATTTAAACGAAATTCAGAGTTCTCATAATGCAATATTCTAAATGTCTAGGATACAATCCAACATTAATCAGTATATGGAGAAACACAAAAATCTTAACTTACATGAGAATAGATGATAAAGAGATAATGATTACATGACACAAATGATATAATTACCTGATAAAAAACTTTAAAGAAACTATTATAAAAGTGCTTGAACAAGCAATCATAATGAACACTCTTAAAAAAAAATTGTTAACTGTAAATCTATAAAAAACTGTCATTCAGAAATGAAGATGAAATAAAGATATTCTCAGATAAAATAAGAGCAACAGAGTTAATAGTATAGGATAAACCAAGAGAAAGGAAAGAAGAAATTTTGAGGTAGCTCATAAGCAAATGTCAGGAAAGGTCAAGTAAGATGAGGATTAAAGATAATTTATTTGGCAAGAAGAACACTAGTGACTTCTTTCAATATGTTGAGTTTACAATGAACTAAAAATAATAGTAGATAAAAAACTAGAGACAGATGGTGGGTTTTTTGTTTTTTTTTTTTGGTACTGGAAATTGAACCCTGGAGCTTTCTATCTCTGGGCTACACTCCCTGCCCTATTTTATTTTGAAGCAGGATCTTGCCAAGTTTTGGGGACTTTGCTAAGTTGCTGAGGCAAACCTGTAGTCCTCCTGTCTCAGTCTCCCAATTACTGGGATTACAGGTGAATACCACTGTGGCCAGCTAACAGATGGTATTTTATTCATTTGTGGAGGGAGACTATGAAATGGAGGAAGAAGACAGGAAGGTGACTAGAGGTAAGTAGAGTCAATGATGTGAGAAACAGAAGTACAATTACAGGATGTAGGAGGGTACCAGTAAAGAAACAATGTTAAGAGGCAGGAAATAACTGTCACAATAAAGACCAAAAGTAAAGAGACAATATAGCACAAAAGATAAGGAAATGGATGAAACTGGAGACTGTAAACTGATCTAACATTAATTATTGTAGCCTTAATTTCTCCAGCAGTGTTCAAAAGCCAAGGTATATGCCAACTTAGAAAATAGGCTTCCATTAGAGGACCGCCTACTCAATTATATAGATATGTATATAAATGAGTAAATTCAATGATACTCAGATAAGCTTTAAAGCATCTCTTTTGGAAACAACACAAATGTCCATCAATAGAGGAATGAATACACAAATTGTGGTACATTCGTACAAAAGAAAATGACTCAGGAATAAAAAAGGACTACTGATGAATGAGTCACAAAAACTATATACCATATGATTTATAATTTTATATAAAATTTCTAGAAAGGGCAAGACTATAGTGACAAGAAGTAAGATCAGTGGTTGCCTCTGGTTGGTCAGGATAGGGAGCTAATTGACTTCAAAGAGGCACAAGGGAAATTTTGGGGGGGGTGATGGAATAGTTCAATAACATAATTATGGCAGTGTCTACAAGATCATATACTGCTGAATACTCATCAAGAATTACACTTAAAATTGGTGAATTTTTCTGTATTTAAACAATACCTTAAAGCCAATTTTTATAAAAAGCCCAAGCCAGCCAGGCATGGTGGTACATGCTTGTAATCCCAGTACTTGGGAGGGTGAGACAGGAGGATTGCAGGTTTGCAGCCAGCCTCAGCTACGTAGTGAGCCCTGTGCAACTTAGTGAAACCCTGTTTCAAAAATAAAGAATAAAAAATAGGGCTGGGGGTTGTAGCTCGGAGGTAGAATGCCTGGGAAACTTAGGAAAAAAGTTCTAATATGACGTACTTAAAAGTAGCTCCTCTTAGGGTAGTGAAACTACTCCCCATGACACTAGAATGGCAGACACACGCTATTATATATTTGTTCAAATCCACAGACTACACACAGCCACTGGAAATGTTTTATTTTCTGTGATTCTGTCAGCCAATCTAAAAAATTGTCTGTTATATAAATATATCTTCTATTGGTTCTGTTTCTCTGGAGAACACTGACTATTATGCTAGTATAAATATTCTTGTCCAACATTAGATAAATTATTATTCTAGAGATAAGCTATATCTGGTTTAGCTTTATATACACACACACACACATAGATACACACATACACACACTACTCCCAAAGTGCTTAACACATTGCCTTGTTAAATTAGTGAATCAGAGCTGGGCGTGGTGGCACACACTTGTAATCCCCAGCATTTGGGAGGCGGAGACGGGAGGATCCGGGTTCCAGGCCAGCCTCAGCTACCTAGTGAGGCACTCAGCAACTTAGTGAGACCCGGTTTCAAAATAGAGAATAAAAAATAGGGCTGGGGGTGTAGCTCAGAGGTAGAATGCCCCTGAGTTCAATCCCCAGTACTGCAAAAAAGAAAAAAAAAAAAAAAAAAAGTTAGTAATATATGATGCACACACCCAAATATACTGAAAAGTGAGACTTTTCATTTTCAGCCACATCTTTCTAAGGGAAAGCTTTATAGATACATTTAATCATCAGAGGAATGAAGAAATTCAATATAGTTTAGCAGAATGAATCTTGGAAAGTGCACCTCAAAATGCACTGCTAAAATAAGACACAATAATAAAATGAAATATACCAATTTCTGGAGCACTGGGAGGATGTGCAAGTATAGTTCATTTCTGAGAGAGAAGGAGGGAGGGAGGGAGGGAGGGAGCGGGAGAGAGAGGGAGGGGGGGGGGGAGAGAGGGAGAGAGGGAGAGGGAGAGAGAGAGAGAGAGAGAGAGAGAGAGAGAGAGAGAGAGAGAGGTGCGCGCAGAGAGAGAAAGAGTAAAGTGATTATTAGCTAACAAGGAGTATATATGGAAGCATCCTTAACTTTGTACTCAGGCACCCAGGCAAGAAAGAAATACTTCTTTCTCTTATTATTTTTTATTTTGTGGTACTGGAGATTGAACCTAAAGCCTCATGCATGCTAAGAAAGTGCTCTACCAATGAGATACACCCCCAGCCTGAAACATACTAAATTCTGGCCGCAAGATGACAGAGTGAGCTGGGCCAGTGGTTCACACCTGTAATCCCAGCAACTCAGGAAGCTGAGGCAGGAGGATCACAAGTTTGAGGCCAATATGGGCAACTGAGAGAGACTCTGTCTCAAAATAAAAAATAAAAAGAACTGGAGATGTAGCTCAGTAACACAACACCCCTGTGTTCCATCTTCAGTATCATTAAAAAAAAAAAAAAAAAAAAAAAAAAAAAAAAAAAAAAAAAAAAAAGATAGTGAGTCCTACAACCTCTCTCCCTGAACAATTCTAGAATTGTGAGTTTTTTGTTTTGTTTTGCTTGTGTTTGTGTTTTTGTAGTACTTGGGTTGAAAAAAAGTTGCTGTAATAAATGAATTCATATAAAGCAAAACTCCTGGTAATAATAAGACTAAAAGGAATCTAGAGACAAGGAAAATGTACAGAATTAGTTTAAAATATAAAATGTACACAAGCAAAAGTATTTTGGGAAGATTACCACAGAAGATGTGATAGCATGAATTATGCTCCACGGCATGTTGGAAGCAAAGAGTATGAGAAGGCCTGATAGCAGACAACAGTGGTGACAGTAATGGGGTTACCTCCAGTGCACTACCCATCTCCACAAGCCAGGAAGCAATGCCAGTTAACTTGAGATAGGAGCAGTAAGAGAGAGCTTGGAGTGAGAGGACAGGCTGATGCTCTGGGTGACTGGTGAAACCTAGAGAGAATGAAAGTCTTTTAAGCCCACAGAGCACGTGTACGGGTAGACCATCCATCTGTCCCACCTGTCCTCTATTCTCACTGAAGAGGATGCAGAGGACAGGCCAAGACAGTAGCACACTTCCATCTTCCCGGGGCCACCCAAGACAATGAACTATAAAACTGACATTTCCAAATATGAACACACTATCAAGAACACTGCACATTTGAGGAGAGCCAACACTCTGAAATAACTAACAAAAATTGAAGAACACAAGGTAACAAAGCCAATAACGCACTAAGAATAAGACGACAATAACTATAGTATTAGGGAAGTGGGAACACAAACAAAGAGTTTTAGGGAAAAATTAATTAGAATTTATGGGCATGAAAACACAAATTTTGAAATAAAAAGAAACTCACTAGATGGGCTGAGTACCAAGTAAACAAAACTAAAGAATATATGTGAGCTGAAGTATCAGGCCCAGGAATTCTTCCAAAACAGAGTAAGAAGGATTAAAAAAATGTAACAAAGGTTTAGAAAAAAGGACATTCGATATAGAGGCTCCAATCAATCAGTCCAATAGTTTTCCTGAAGAGGAAAAAGAAGAAGCAATATTTAAAGAATTGATAGATGAAAAATTTCCCTAGAACTGAAGATAAGTACTCCTATGGAAATTATCCAGTGAGAACTTGAGTCAATGAGAAACAACTGAGAAATATCCAAGTGAAATTTCAGAACATTAAGGAGAGAGAAATAGTTGTAGGAGTTATTGGAAAGGAAAAAAAAAAAAAACTTAATTAAAAACAAGTATGATCCAGAACATTATGTCTGAGTCAAGAAAAGTAAAGTTGAGGTAAAATCAAGGAAAGCAGTGTCATCAAAGTGCTATGAAGGTGGGGGACCCTTCAAATACAGATTTCTTTAGCCAAAACATCATGAGACTTGTGTGCAGCCATGATGCAGTAACAGAGACTAGATTGACTCTCTTGCCTTAAACAAATAAAGTCTGAATAAAATATATGAAACAATGATTTCCAAACACTGGACAACAGACAGCAAAGGGCAATGATGCTGGAGAGAGGAGAAGTAAGGGAGATAAGCCCCACAATTGCCCAACTTTAGGCAAGAGTTTCCAGGCTGCAGCACAGACAGTGGATTGCACAGACAGCCTGGCAGTCTCTCTGAGTTGAGGAAACAGCATTCAGAGCTTGGAAGGTTAAAGACCACTGCAATTTCCAGGTTTATTTCTTCTAGAAATTTTCCAAATTTGAGGAAAAATTTGAGCCCACAGATTTGAGAAGCTCAATGAACCCATACACAAAATAAACATAGAGCTACATCAGAATCAAACTGTATCCAGCGATGAAGAGAAAATTTTTAAGAGTTAAAGAAAAAAGGCATATTACATACAGGGGGAAAATATAAAAATGACAACAAACTTATCAGAAATAGGGCATGCCAGGATAAGTAGAGGGACATGTTTGAAGTATTTAATCTTTCAACTGATAAAACTAGACTTAACAAAAAATTGTCAAAAACAAAGGCAAAAGAATTTTTTAGACATACAAATGCTGATGAAATTCACCAGCAGATCACCACTGTGGATATTCATTCAAGTGTGAGGACACAATAAGAGAATTTACCAACAAATCTTGTAAAATTTCTCTTTAAAAGAATTACTAGAGGCTATTCTCCAGCATGAAGGAAAATACACTGAGGGCTGGATAGTAGAACATAAGGAACAAGGCGGAGGAAAGAAATGATTAAATCTTGAAAAGTCTACTCATTATTTTTAAATATTTAAAATAAAAACCTATAATAAAAAATCTTGCTGCTATTAAGAGGGGATAAGGGAAAAGAAAAAGTTAGGAGGCTCTCTTCTAGAGGAAGGATACAAATACAGATTAATTCCAGATATTAGGAAAACAATTGAAGTGTGTGTGTTAAAAAAGTATAAAGTGTAACATTAAAAACATATGATGACATAATTTGAAAGAAAAAAATTTATACTGAATAACTATACTAATAAATTCACAAAGTCACTACTTATGAACTTATAAGAGATATGTAAAAAGTCTAATCAAAATATATTACCAACAGCCGGGCGTGGTGGCGCACGCTTGTAATCCCAGCATTCGGGAGGCTGAGACCGGAGGATCCGGGTTCGCGGCCAGCCTCAGCTACCTAGTGAGGCACTCTGCGACTTAGTGAGACTCGGTTTCAAAATAAAGAATAAAAAAAATAGGGCTGGGGGTATAGCTTGGGGGTAGAATGCCCCTGAGTTCAACCCCCAGTACCGCAAAAAAAAAAAAAAAAAAAAAAAAAAAAAATATTACCAACTAATAGGCCCATTGCCGACATGAGCAGGATGCTTCATGAGGTACTGAGCTGATAGAAACAATCATTGAGAGAGAAAAAAAGAAATAATCAGCAGTTCTTTTGTGAACAAAAGGTCAAAAGTTATTTGTGGACTTCTATAAGACAGAACTATTAAGAGTTTGGACTACTGAAATGATTATCTCAAAATGTAATATTTTCTTGATTTTATTTAGTTAATTGACATAATTGGAGACTTAAATATAATTTTGTCTCTAATTTGCATGTGAGCAAACATACAGTTACACATATATTACCAAAATATTTCTCATTGTTCTACAATTCTTTTCTACTTAAAAGCATTTAAAACTAAAGCATATTGAGGAAAAATACAGTAATTTAAAAACTTAAATTAGAGAAACTTCTATGAATATTTGAGTTACACCCAATTCCATTTTTTAAAGATTGAAGTAACAATAGTACTTCACTTTACACTCTGCAAACCATTTGTAATATCTCTATTTCCTATTATTATACACAGATTGCTAGATTATATTTTGTTTATACTTACATTATTCCAGACCCTTACTCTGAATACTAGTATATTCAAAATCTCAAAATAAAAATCATACCATATGTCCTTCGGCTCGGGCTTTATTCTGCATAGCTTCCCGTTTTCGCTGTAGGAATTCTTCCACTTGTTTAGCTCTTTCTACAGATATCTGCCCTTTTTGCCTAATTTGGACAAACCACAAAGAAAAATTCTGAATATTGTATATTTCAGATAGTTAGAAATTATACTTACTATAAATACCCTTTTTATTGCAGAATATGAAAAAAGGCTCAAAGTAAGACTTCTCTGTAATGAAAAAAAAATCACTATATATGTGTTGGTAACTGCTATCTCAGTCATATCTTTACTATTTTAGATAGAAGTAAAACCTATATTACTACTCTAAGTCTTGCCAAGAAGTTTCCTTTTACATTTATTTGATCTATTCTACTTATAGACATACAAGTTATTTTAGACTAAACTTATAGAAGACTCAAGTTTCTAGGTTTATTTCAGAACTCTATCAAATATAATAAGAATTTTCTTTAATCAGCATTGAAGTGAAACGAAAGCAGTATAGTGGCAAGGGCTAAATGAGTGCTGTGTGCATGTATGTCTCCATCAGCTTATACCTCATTAAGATGTATGATTGTAATACAATAATAATAAAAAATAAAGAAAAATTAACTGACAGCTAAAAAAAGAATAAAAAGTTTACTTAAATGTGAGTTTAAAAAATACAGCAAAAAGCTATGTCTGAATTCCTTGAATATCATGAGTATTAAAAAGTAAAATGGAAAGGTTTGATTTTCTCTAATTTGATTTGTGTCTTTCTCTGACAATATGAAAGAATATAAACATGTTGAGTTTAGATTACAGTAAAAAATATCAATGACAAACTGAACATCTCCTATATATTGTATCAGTTACTATGCTAAGTAGGGGAGATACAAAAATGAATAAAACCCAGCCCAGGTAATGGAAACTGGTAACACAGCATCAACTGTGGTTACCTTTGGAGGTGAGGAAGAAAGGTAGGCAAGCAACTGGCTGTGCTTCTACTTGGATTTTGACTAATGTAGCACATAAACTTCCTATAGCCTCTCTCTGGGACCATAGCTAAGTTATGTCCTGAGAAATACATGAAATAATGTCTTTTCTGTCTTCCAGTAATATTTCAATACTTTTGATTTTCATCCCCCAAACAATAATTTCCTTACCATTTTTTGGCGACAACTACTAACTGAAACATACAAAAAATTTTAAATATAATACTAAGCTGTAAAAACTTAAAAATCTACTCTATCGCATAGTTATGAAGGAGAGTAGTCTAAGTTTCATTTACTTTAAGTGGTACTTAAAAGAGATTCTTGTGAAATTTACATCATAGGAATGTTCTAGGATTAGGTAATCTATATAGCTACTTTTAAGAGACTATTACTAAGCGTCTCAGATATGTCTGTGTAGTTAACTTTAATCTAGCGTCACATAACTAAGTACAGAAATATATCTCATGAAAGCCATGTTAGCTTGAGTGGGCTGAGAATAATGAATGAGAAATTTGTTCAGGTCTCTGAAGTGTACATGTGCTGTCCTCCTGCAGTCATATTATGTATTGTATACGCTGAGATAATAAAGTACATCTGGTCTGAATGCAGCATATCTCTGCATATATTCATGTAAGACTATATCCTTCCTGCTTTGCCAAGGTCCAAATTATATGAACCTGACTCTGAAGAGCATGACACCATCAGGTCAGACATGTCATCTGGAATTGTACCACTACTAGTAAGGGTCTTTTGGGGGTGCTGGAAGCTGATACCACCATCTTCTATTATGTAAAATAGATGATCTCTCGGCTATGTATCCTGACTGCATCAACTTCCTCCTTTAACCTTTATAGGAGTAAAACATGTTTGATTTCCCATCCTAAGATATTGTCTATGTACAACATTTATGAGTTTAAAGCTCCAATTGGCATATGTTAATATAGCAGTTGCATAGAATTATTTTACTAATGATTTACTCATCATACATTGGAGTTTTGATTTATAGATTTTCACACCATTTATATATACATAGTACTTCTTGTTTTATGTATTTATATAATTGTTGCTTTACTGAGCAGTCATTTCCTAAGCTAATTCAAATAAACAAGTTTACATTACTGGCCACTTTCAAACTTAAAACCTATCACAGTTATTATTACTGTTGTTATTTTTGTGGCACTGGGGATTGAACTTAGGGGCATTCTCTATCTCTGCGCTATACCTCCAGACCTATTTTTTAAATTTTGAAACAGGGTCTAAGTTGCTGAGGCTGGCTGTGAATCTGTTATCCTCCTGTCTCAGCTTCCCAAGTATCAGTATTATAGGTGTATATCACCACGTCTGCCTCTGTAACAGTTCTTTTAACAATAATAACTCTCAATTATTAAACAAATAATATCAACTATTTCCCATATTATATTTGTCTTTGAAGATACAAAGATGACTAAAACAGAGTTCCAGGAAGCAAGGTTGGTTCAATAAATGAAAATCACTCAAGGTTTAACCAAATCTATGACTCCTTATGATTAAGAAAACTATAAATGTCCTTTTCACATGCATTACTATCTACTTTCTTATGCTTCATATAACAAGGAAAATAACGTGTAGCTCATATTCTTACGTATTCTAGATCATATTATTATTCTTATTATTTTCTAAAGTAGTAAAACTGTGCTAAACGGGGCACAAACTATATATTTATGCCAGACTCATGAGAACAAAGAAGAAAAAATTTACTTAATAGTCATTCTCTTCATTAACACTATTAAGAATTCATATGCAAATGCTCTAAAATGAGACTTTGTCTTTTTAGTACAAAATTATAGCATTTGATATCAGTAAAACATTAACCTGGATTAATAATAAAGAATGATAATAGGAATGTTATAAAAACTAATACATAGTATGAAATTAAGAATTTGGATAGGAAAATGCAAAGCAATTAAAGTGGATTAAAAGTGTTTTATATAAGCTAGGCGTGGTGGCACACACTTGTAATCCCAGTACTTGGGAGGCTGAGACTGGAGGATCTGGGTTTGCGGCCAGCCTCAGTTACTTAGTGAAGCTCTCTTCAACTTAGTGAGACCCTGTTTCAAAAATAAAGAATAAAAAATAGGACTGGGGGGTGTGTAGCTTGGAGGTAGAATGCCCCTGGATTCCATCCCTAGTATTGCAAAAAAAAAAAAAAAAGTGTTTTATATAACAGGAAAAGGGATATCAAACAATGATATAATAGTACTCTGATGTTCTTTTACTGAGAAATAATTATTCCAAGACAAATTTTTTTTCAAAATTCTGAAAAGAGAAAGGTAAAAAGTTTGTTTGTTTTTCTTTTTTTATAAATGCATAAAGAAGTGGCAAGATCTGCATGGGAACTTCATACTTCATATTCATGGCTCAAACTCTTTACTGACAAGGGAAATTTTAAAAATTTGAAGGAGATTCTAAGTGGAATATTTAAGAGGTGAAAAACAACATAAAAACAGGCAGCACTCTAGGTTAACAGAGATCATTTCCAAAATAAAAATGAGTCAATACGGTTACTGTAGAAGAACTGGTATATGGTTGATGGTGATGAGAAAATGACGCAGAGGGTTTATTCATAAAGCTTCCTCTTCTGTTTAGAGGACAATAATGTCTATTTCATTGATGCAACTGTCAGCTTTACTCAAGCAATACAGAGGAAGAGACATAGGAAACTAAAAGCACTATAAAAACACAATGTTAAGAGGCATTCAATAATTTATTATACAGTAGTCTTACATGGCTTGAGGTCTGAATAGCATTGAGGTTTGAATATTACAAAACTAATAGAAGAGATATATTAATAAGACATGCATATAAACAAAATCACACTAGCCAGAGTTACTGATGTGAAAGGAAGAAAAATACATAATACCATAAAGAAGGAATAAGCAAAAACGGCGATCCAAAATACGAGGAAAGAGAATTTTTACAAGTCCTAAAAGACTATCTATAGCTTTGGTTTGCTGATTCAGCCTGAGTTAAGGAAAATAAATGACCAGGAATGACAATGATGTACAAATTACAGTAAGAACCACTTGTGATAATGTAGAGAAATGGCCACTAAAAAGTGGAAGATAAGTTGGGTGTGGTGGCATCCGACTGGAATCCCAGCTTGTGCCCAGGAGTTTAAAGCCAGCCTGGGCAACACAGCAAGAGTTTGTAAAAAAAAAAAAAAAAAAAAAAAAAAAAAAAAAAAAAAAAAAAAAAAGTAGAAAACAGAAGAATCATAATATGCAGACTGGAGGAAACCTTGGGTACTAATTTAGCCCAACTTTTTATTGAATAAAAGTACTCCCATATTACCATCTAAATATCCCTGACATGTTTGAAGATATTTATATATATTTTCCACTCAATTTTGCTGCAAAATTAAAATTGCTCTAAAAATAAAGTTTATTAACTAAAAATGTACATATACTAGAAAGATCAATAATACAGGAGGATAAAAACCTCACACAAAATTTGTTTCATCATTCATCAAATATATGCATACATGTGAGTCTGTAGACTTTGTTTTTCAAAAAATGGAAAAATATTACAATTAGTTTCACACCTCAGTCTTCTGTATATAATATATAGTGTATTCATATTAATTCAATTATTTATTGTACTCAATTCAATTATTTATTGTACTCAAGTACATTTACTTTTAATGTACTCAATTATATTTTAATATTTTATAACGAGGGGAGGGAATCCTAATGATTTTTATAATACTTTAAAATCATAACATGGAAAAGATGATGCTACTAAAATTTCATAAAATGTTACCTGTTCTTTATAATTCACCAGAATGTTTTATAGATGAAATGGGGATGTCTAAGAAAACACATATGCATATTTAAGAAAAAAAGAACTATGCATATTAAAGTTATTTCCAGTTACCAGTTACTATTATTAAATTAATTCAATGAAAGGATAGGAAAAATTTGGTGACAAGGATCACAAGGAGGTATAAATTAGAGATGAAGAGGAAACATGCTAAGATACCAAAGAGAAAAGTAGGCTTATAAGCAATGAGAAAAAGACAAAACAATATGCTATGGAGTTTTGCATAATGTGTGATTCCATTTAAATTCATATTCTGGCTTATTTAAAGAAAGTGGATGAAATTAGTACAACCATATGTTGGCTGAAAGTTATGTGTTCCTTTAAATAATATGCTCCATCTAAACACATAATAAGCCACAAAAATCAGACTGAATTGGAGTTATGTATTTGTATAATGCAATTAAGAACCAAGTTTGCACCTGAGAAATTATTGCATCCAGGAAGCAAAAAATATTCTATGTAAACAATGGAGAACACATCTACGAGTGTAGGTATGAAGCTATATGTGACAAAGACAAAATTACACACAAGGGTGAATTCATGGATCATCACAGTCCAACCTGTTTGCATTGGCTTGTTTAGACACGGCCTTCAATCTTTTCAAAGTTTTTCTAATAGCACCAGCATCAGGGAAATGGTGATGACCTGCAGCCCCATTAGGAAATCCTGGACGAACTCCAGGTGGAATTCCTCTGCAGATAGATATGCACAGTGACTTTCATTACTCTCTCTGAAGCAAAGCATAAGCAACTTCTGCAGAACATAGTTGTACCTTTCTGAAAGCCTTCGGCTATGGATTTCTCCTTTCCATCTTGCTTCATTTTCTTCTGCTCTTTGTTGCTGCATTTGATCAAAAATGGCATGGTAATGTTCATATGGTCCTCGAGAAGACGACGATGATGATGGAATAGCCCCTCCACTGCCAAAAAAGGGAGCCTACGGATTAAAGAAAGAGCTCTCATATGTTTATGTTACAGGACCTAAAAGACCTATACTATTCTCACAAGAAAATGTCAATGCTCGCCAGGCGTGGTGGCACACGCTTGTAATCCCAGCATTCGGGAGGCTGAGACCGGAGGATCTGGGTTCGAGGCCAGCCTCAGCTACCTAGTGAGGCACTCTGCAACTTAGTGAGACCCGGTTTCAAAATAAAGAATAAAAAACAGGGCTGAGGGTATAGCTCGGAGGTAGAATGCCCCTGAGTTCAATCCCCAGTACTGAAAAAAAAAAAAAGAGAAAATGTCAATGCTCAACTTTTTAAAAATTAAATTAAATTTTTAATGTGCTTTTATTGGTGCATTATAGCCTCACATCATTATGTAAATCATGTTGATGATGACATACATGCACACAGCACTCAAAGTTGTATTAGTAAACATAGGGCTCAATGCATAATGTTTCTTATTATGCTATAACCATTAACAATAAAAAACTAGTATTCTTGGTAACTAACAATAAGGCATAATTTAATGTCATAAACAAAAACATTAAAATGTCACTACATTTGTGTAAATATGGAAAAATCTGGTCTTAATATGTTTTGAAACAAGTTTATGGTATATATTTATATAAAGTTTAAATATATATTGCTAAAAAGTAAGCCAGCACCTGCTTATATAAAATTTGAAATAACATTTAACAAAAATATTTGCATATGCCTTTTAATGTACTCCAAATTCATTCACCAAATAGATATGAAGGTATGAACATTACTTCAATATATTCTATGTGTAGATAAAAGAGGCAAAATATCCTATCTATCCTTCAGTAGTTTTTAACAAGTTGGGAAAGAATGCACAAAATTGCTGGATGTGCTAGTGCACACCTGTAATTCCAGTACTTGGGAGGCTGATATAGAAGTACTGCAGGTTTGCAACCAGCCTCAGCAACTTAGTGAGACTCTCAGCAACCTAGTGAAACCCTGTTTCAAAATAAATAATAAAAATTGCTGAGGTTGTAGTTCAGAGGTAGAAT
This sequence comes from Graphiurus murinus, assembly GCA_004027655.1. Taxonomy (NCBI): domain Eukaryota; kingdom Metazoa; phylum Chordata; class Mammalia; order Rodentia; family Gliridae; genus Graphiurus; species Graphiurus murinus. The sequence continues at coordinate 28,814 of PVLC010012361.1, forward strand.
GCCTCTGGGTTCAATCTCCAGTACCACAAAACAAATAAACCCCACAAACAAAAAAGAATGCACAAAACTAGAAAAATGTTTCAATCTTGCGGTAAATAAACGGCAGTAGGGACATTCCAAAGTAGTAAGTACTAAGCAAATTCACAAAATGGAAAACAATTATCAAAAGCAAAATCTCTATTAAAAAAAGCCTTAGAAAAAGACATTATTTAACCTGGTTTTGGTAGCAATGTAACAAAGAGAGTAGATATGAGCCAAGGTATTAAAGTGAAAATAAACAATATATGTATCTATTTGGATGCTACAAATGAAGAGGGGAAGCTGATATGAAAACATAATTAGAAGGAAGACAAAGGGAATGCTAAACTTTACAATAAAAGGTTGATATAGCTAAATGCTACTGATCCTGGCTATATGCATTCATATTATAAACAACAACGGAAAGCTCTCTTAAACTTTCTAGGAATAAGTATAGTATACCAAAACATTTTCTAAACAGGTCAGTAGTCAATATTATGCATGACAAACAGAAATAAGAGATCAAAGTAGAGAAATCAGTTAGAGAGCTGTTGCAGTGATATCAAGTCAAGAAGACCAGGGGTAAAGAAAATCGATGAAAAAGCAAATGCTGAATGGACTTGGGAATTCTCTGTGGAAATGACAAAAGATAAAGGCTAAGGCAGGGGGGTTCAACACAGAGACAAAGAAGTCACCCACATGGAAAACCCAGTTAGAAAACAGATGTTAGAAAAGAAAAAGTTAAAAGTAAATAAAAAAAGTATAATGTTCTAGAAGTTATGGTGGAAGAGTTTCATTGAGAAGAGGAAATCCATAATATCAAATGCAGAGATCAATAGCACTAAAACCAAGACAGATACGTCTACGGTTAAGTGGTTGGCAGCCTTTAAAATAACCACTATTTATTTAGAAATGATGCAAAAAAAAAAAAAAAAAAAGCAAGAATATTGAGAGTAAAGGAGAAAGAGCTTCCTGGTAATAACATCTTAAATAAGAATCCTGGTTAAGGAAAGATACAAAGAAAAATATTTGAATCAAATAAAAGAAACTCCAGTGTAACTCAATGAAAGGAAATTTGCTTTAACATCTTGGTATATAAGCAGATAATTTTATGAGAAAGCATGGTTTAAACCAATCAATTCAAGATATTTAGAGCTAATTAAAGATGTTTAAATAACGAGAGGAAAGCTGATAGAAAAAGAAAAGATAAATAATTAAGCAGGAAATACCAAGGAGGCACTTACATACATCCTCAAAGTGTACCTTTCAACTCAAGAATCAGAAGTGGAATTCTGTTATAAGGTGGTCATGTTTCCAATGAAACCTATTATTCTTTTAGTCCAGTGCTAATGTCTTGACAGAATGTTCTAATTTTTCTCATTAGTAAAAGCAAAAGCCGGTAAACATCTCTGAAAATGCTTATACACAAAATAATGTTGATTCATGAAATGATGTGATTTTTTAAAAAATCATCTTTGTTGAAGTGTGGCTTATATACAATAAAATTCAGCAATTATAAGCACAGCTTGATACAGTTTGATATATGCATACATTCATGTACCCATCACCACAATCATAATTATCTCAGAAAGTTCCCTCTTGTTCCTTTGTAATCACTATCTCTTACTGCCAGAAACCACTGTTCTGCTTTCTGTCACTGTGGACCTACTGGATTTGCCTCCTCTGTAATTTCATACAAATGGAATTGTACAGTATATATTATTTTGTCTGGCTTCCTTAACTCAGTATATTTTTGAAATTGGTCCATGTTGTTGCAGGTATAAGCAATTCTTTTATATGCCGAATAATATGACAATGACTATACCTTCAAACAACAGATACACCCCTTATATATAATGATCACCAAATTATCAAGCTATATATGTGGAACATATACTTTTCTAAAAAACACACTCCTATGAGACATTAAAAACAGAAAAAGCAAAGAGGTTCTAGATTTTCCAAATACTAAATAATCAGAGTCAGTCAGATATTTACACTGTGAATATCAAAGCCTATTTAGAGGTCCGTAATAACTGGCTGGGTGCAGCAGCATACTCTGTAATCCCAGCTACTTGGGAGGCTACAGCAGAAAGGCTGCAAATTCAAGGCCATTCTAGGCAACTCAAAATAAAAAATATAAAGGGCTAGTGATATAGCTCAGTCAGTGGTAGAATTCCCCTGGATTCGATCCCCAGTACAAAAAAAAAAAAAAGATTACATAATAATTATATTAATTTTGAAATATTTCCCTTTATATTTACTTTTCATTTGATTTTTATTTGGGGGATTTCCTTAATTTGATTCATATGAACTGAGCCTCTAGGTCTTTAGCAACCATACAGAAAGCAAATAGCTTAACAAGATAAATATTTCAAACTGAGGAATAAGTATAGAAACTAACATAGAATTTGCTTTAAGTCATGGGAAATAAATTGCTCTATTGATCCTCAATGAAAACATTACAGAAGTGTGTAAAGAGAAGTAAAAATCTATTAAGCACATAGTATCTAACTACTGAAAAACTGTCTTAATTAGTTATCAAACAAGACTAATAAAACTGGACTTTAAGGATTTATTATTGCCTTAGACACCACAGGAAAAATGCTTTATTACATAGAAGATATATACAAAAAAGGAAGAGAAAAATTATCAGAATCTTACTATTAATTATAGACTTCACGCAAAGTGCTGGATGAAACTCCTGGGCCTACAATTTGGTTAAATTTTCACTTTCCAATTAGGTATGTATGATATAGGGTGAGCTGATTTCAGAATGGACCAAATTCTGTCCAAGTCATTCCTTATCATACAGGAAGTAATAAGTTCTACTTAGTTGGATAAAACTGAATTACTAAAAACTAAGCCTACATTAATATAGACTTGTAAAAAATGACTCAATTATTGATATGTAATATGATAAACTGTATCTCAAGAGACTGAAAAACATGTAAATTAAGGACAGAATACATATGTCTAGATCAAGTAAACAAACAAGCTTCATTCAAATTAGTAATCTGGAGAAAAGAAACAAGAATGTTAATAAATTCAACTTGATAAGTACATACTGTATACCTCAATACCAAGGTTAATGAGCATAGGTCAGGTAAATTTACAGTTTAAAGTCATGCTGATTTTGACTCAAAGATAGAAATTAAAATGACAATATGGAAGAATAATTGTCCATTCACTTTCTATCGTTGTGTAGCAAATTATCACAATTTAGCAGCTTACAACATAAGCTTATTCTCTCTCAGTTTCTTTGGCTCAGGAGTTTAGGTACATTTGGATGAGTCTCCAGCTCAGGATCTCATCAAGCAGAAATCAAAATGTCAATCATTGCTATGATTCTCATCTGAGGCTCAGGATATCTTCTCAGCTCACTCAGTTCTTGGAAGAATTCATCATTTGTTTGTGGCTGTATGACTAAAGTCACCATTTTCTCCTTAATTATGTGTCAGAGGCCACTATCAGCATCTAGAGGCCATCTATACTTTTTTTTTTTTTAACCACACCAATGTTTGCTCTCTTGCAAGCTAATAGAAGTAGCTCTCTCTGGACTTCTTTTCCCTTTCCAGTCTATTGTGAGAGGAGCCTTACACATAATGCAATCATGAGAGTGACTATCCCATAACCACTTGCTCCATAGTCTGACCAAAGAAGCTACTATACTACCGTATTCACAGATTCCACCCATAACTCAAAGGGAGGGAAAAGAAGGTGCCTATACCACGGGTTAAGAATCTTGGAGACTATCTTAGAATCTGGCTAAATATATATATGATGGTCTTTGAGTAAAAGAGGAAGTATAAAGCTCAGACAGACAAAACAGACAGGAAAAGGAAATTATGATCTGAATACTTGGTAGTCAAGCTCTAGGTACTTTTCTCCGGGCGGGGGGGGGGGGATCAATGAAGAAATGAAAACTCAGAAAATTTAAGTAACTTGCCCAAGGTTATACAGTCTGGATCTACCAAAGGGAATATTTGTATTGATGAATCCAGGTAAATAGGCATATAGGTAATTGGTTATTTAGGTAAGTGAATGGAGGTAGAGATGAGGGTGAAAAAAAAGGAGGGATGCTATCAAGTAAAGAGAAATGTGTGCGCAAAGAAAGAGATTCGGCAGGCTACATAGTTTTAAGGAAACTATGCATAAACTCAGCATAGTAAAGCAAAATAAATGACAAAGAAGGGATGGAGATGAGTTTGGACACTGGCAAAGGTCAGATTTAAAAGAGTCTTCTGGAATCTTTAAGTGTACATGAAAAACAGTGACAAACGATGTTAGATTTTGCATTTGAGTTGCATTCAACATTCCTCTGCCAGGAATGGTGTGTTACAGTCTTCACATAAAACTTTTTAATGAAATGTTAACAGTCACATATTAATACAAGTTGCATATGAAATATATGCAGGAAAGCTAAGCAATCATAATAAATGCTGAAGAATTCTAAGTGAAGATTAACTGCACACACAAAAAAGCAACCAGTAATACACATTTTAAAGAGCAAGGTAAAACTGGAAAAAAAAATAATGGTAGCATAACTATATTGGTAGCAAATGCCTACCTTTACTTCAGCATATCCACCAGCACTTAGCACATTTTTCCATCCTTGTTCCCTGGCCCTATTTATTCTCTCCAACTTTGAGGGAAAACAAACAAACAAACAAACAAAACAACATTTCAAGTATTTAATATAAAATACATGAAATACATTTAGCCATAAAATGGAAATTAGTGCACTTCTTTAAAAAATAGGGGAGGGGAAGAGGGAGAGATTACCATGGAAAAATAGATTATCCTCTTACCCTTTCCTTTTCTTGTCTTTTCATTTGTTCAGCCTTCATTAAACTAATCTGCAACAATTTTAAAGACAGATTTTTTAGAATTTAAAATTCTTACCATCTACAATTTGGCAAACGAAGAAAAATAAGAACAAAAACTACCTGGTCCTTTTGTTTCTTTTCTTTTTCAGTAAATTCCAACCTTCCCTTTCTTGCTCCTTTCTTAAACAAAAAAGAATATTTTTATTGATAGTAATTTCTACTCTATTTTTTATCAGGAAAGCTAGTATAACAATGGCAGAAACAAGCTCAAGGATGTTTATTAAAAAATATTATAGTTGTTTGAAAGAAATGAGGAAAGGTTTGAAGGCTTTGTATTGTAAGGTTTTGTTTCTTTTTTAAAATTATTTTTGTAAAGCTTTAAAAAAAGCAGACAGATATCTTTATACCTCAAACATTTTCCTCCTTTCTTCTCCATGATTCACTTTCTTCACCGGAGTTTGATGGGCCTGGACAAAAAGTAAAACTGTAAATTAGATAAAGACTTTAAGGTACTCATTTGAAAATTTCAAATTAATGGAAGTTTAAAATAAAGAAGTAAAGTCAATAATGCCATGACTCTTTCAAAAAATTACTATCTTTAAAAGTAAAGAAACACAGCAGTGTTTGTATTTGGAATGCCTTCTGCTGAACAAAAGAGAAACATTAGATTCAAAGAAACCATGTCACTAAGCAAATAGTTTTATTTCCAGGTATAAATATTGTTTTTAAGTTTTTGAACATTATAATAAACGATTATTTTAAAAGCCAAATAATGAATAAATAAATTTTTCTAAAAATTATATACAATATTTGTTCACTACATAAAATTACAAAAAGAATAAAAATTTATAGTCCACATCATTCTCTACTTAAGAGGTAGTAACCATTGTTGATATTTTTATGAGTATCCTTCCAGGTATTTTTCATGCACTTAAGTACATATGTAGCTTTATGTATGCTTGGAATTTTAGTTCTTTATGACTTTAAATACGTAGGAACAAATGTGTTATTATATAGAAATTTTTTTTTCTTTTTTTTTTAACGATACTGGGGATTGAACCAAGGGACATTCTACCACCGAGATCCACCCCCAGTACTTTTTTTTTTTTTTTTTTTAATTCTTTATTTTAAACAGGGTCTCACTAAGTTGCAGAGAACCTTACTAAGTAGCTGAGGCTGGCCGCGAACCCGGATCCTCCAGTCTCAGCCTTCCAAGTACTGGGATTACAAGTGTGTACCACCACGCCCAGTTTATAGAAAAAATTTTAATAACAGTGTGCGTTTTTAGTTCTACATCATGGTGAGAAAACTAATTATGGCAATGTTCTACCAAGGGCTATAATTAATTTAACCATTCCTCTAAGAGATAGACATTGGGGTAGTTCTGAATTTTTCCTACTCTACATAAGAAACCTTCTTGTACATACATCTTTGAATCACATGCAAGTCTTTTAGAAACACAATTTAAAAAAATTAAAATATAGGGTAAGAACATAATTTGATTGTTGAGAAAAACTGTTCTCCCAACATGCACCAATCTGTTCTCCCAACAAATAACACATTTCTTCACATTCTCACAAATACTGAATATTATCAATCTATCTTAAATTTCTGCTTCTTTGAAAGGCTAGGAATATTTTCCAGTATATTAGAAATGTACAATTTCTTGTTTTATATGCTAATTATTCACTTAATTTGGGGGTTGTTCAATTTTAGGAGTTCATTATATATTACAGAAAATAAGACTGCCTATTAGAGATGTTTTAAAATATTTTCCCACTCTGTCTTAATTCTTGTTTACTTCTTTTACAGAAGTTAGTAATTTAAATATAGTTAAATTTCTCAATGTTTTATTTTCTTTTGTTTTTTTTTTGCGGTACTGGGGATTGAACTCAGGGGCATTCTACCTCTGAGCTACACCCCCCAGCCCTATTTTTTATTCTTAATTTTGAAACAGGGTCTCACTAAATTGCGGAATGCCTCACTAGGTAGCCGAGGCTGGCCGCGAACCTGGATCCTCTGGTCTCAGCCTCCCAAATGCTGGGATTACAAGCGTGTGCCACCATGCCTGGCTTCAATGTTTTCTTTATGGTATCTGCCTATACTGTTTTGCTAAGGAAGACACATTCCTTCAATATTATTGCCTTTTTATATTTACATTTTTATCTGCCACTCATATTACTTCCTTTTTATATTTACATTTTATCTGAAATACATTTTTGATCTTACAATGGGTTAGCAATTTATTTTTTTCCTTCAGAAAATCTAATTATCTCCCAAAAACTCACTAGCAAAATATATCTTTATTAGTTTGAAATGCCTCATTTATCATATAATAAACATACACACACACACACACACACACACATTACTGGAATTTTTTATCCTGTTCCACTTATCCATCTCCTCTTTTCCCTTTTTCTTTTCTTTTTTAAACTGTGATATAAAATCACCTACAAAAAAAGCAGATAAAAGACATAAGCAGAGTTTAGCTAATATAAGGAAATATCCATGTTACTACCACCGAAGACAAGAAACAGAACACTGACAACAACACTCAAAAGCCTTCTAGGTGCCATTCCAAGCCTCCTATCTTTCCTGCTGAGTTAAGCACCACTGTGACTTTTGGTGGGGGTGGTACTAGGGATTGAACCCATGGTCATTCAACCTCTGAGCTACAGCCTCAGCCCTATTTTATTTTATTTTTTTAGTTTGAATCAGGGTCTCACTAAGTTGCTAGGGGCCTCACTAAGTTGCTGAGGCTGGGCTTGAACTGCAATCCTCCTGCCTGAGCCTCCAAAGTACTAGGATTATGTGTGCCATCATACCTGGCTTACTGTAATTTTTATGATTACTAAAATATCTTTTAAAAATGCATCAATACTGACTGAATATGCCTAGACTTTTTCCTTGTCATTATTCTGTAAACAGTATAACAACTATAAGAGTACTTCCTACTATCTTTAGAATACATGTATGAGCTGGGTGTGGTGGCATATGCCTATAATCTCAGTACTTAGGAGACTATGACAGGAGTATTGCAGGTTTAAGACCAGCCTCAGAAGCTTAGCAAGACTCTCAGCAACCTAGAGAGACCCTGTTTCAAACAAAATAAAATGGCTAGAGTTCAGAGGTTCGGAGGTAGAATGGGTTCAATCCCTAGAACAAAAAAAAGAAAGAAAGAAAAAGTCTGGCATTTTTAATGATTTATATAAACTTAGTAACAATATGTTATTAGATGGAAAAAATTTTAATAGTAATGTGTCTTCATACTTGCACATTGTGGTAAGCAAATAAACAATGGCAATATTCTACTTAGGGTTATAATGTTTGAGACACCTAAATACTCTAAGGTAAATTACATGAAGGCAAACATATTCATCCTTTTGATCATCTATATTTTATTATATATAGAATGTTCAAATCTTTGTGAAATAAAATTGTCATACTGTTCCTGATATAACATATATATTTTCAGAACACTATTTCGACGTTGAAGGGAAAAATATGATAATGTAAAACATCTAAACTAAGAAAATTGTTTTATTCCTTTTTGAAAATTAGAGCCCATACTGAAATATATTCATAGAGCTCCCTCTGGTGGCTTAATAACCACTCTTATTTTAAACAAAGCCTTTAAAAAACACTATTGAAGGATATGGAGCAAAGAAAGTCTGACATGCAAATATTTTGATTAAATGCTTAGTAATAATAACAACATATATGCTTAACATCTGTATGATTAAAACATGATAAACAATATCAATTAAGTGGCTGGGAGTTTGCTTATAAATTTCTCATTTTTAAGCCTGAAATTTAAAAATTTGAATAAGTCATTTGTATATTTAAATCCAAAAGATGCTTTATAATTGCTGGGGAGAAAAGGCTTTTTAAAAACAAATCATGTAAAAAATCAAGGAAAAATCATATTAAATACTTTGAAATTTAGGGTTTATTTTTCCTTTAATTTCTTTCATCATTAGGATATGTAAAAAATTTTCACACATTTATCAAGTTTTATTTTTTCTATTTATTTTCCTCAATTTTTTGTTTTTTTCTCATTGTGGTAAAAAATAACAAAATTTATTATTTTAACCATTTTTAAAGTTCTGTGACATTAAGAACATTCATATTGTTGTGCAGAGAAATTTAGTTTTAAGTGCTTTAAAATAAACTATTATTTTAAATAGCTTATTTAAAGTACTAATTATTATTTACTTCTCAATGGTCTGGCTTAGAAAATCCATGCTTATCTGCTTAAAAACGTTTGAGAGTAATGTCCTTATGTAAAATTCAAAACATTTATAACTACCATCTGAATCATTTGTGTATCATTCAGAATATTTGATAGAAGGTATCTATTATTCAGAATATTAGTAATTGAAATCTAAAAATTCCACAGCATGTCACTGAATAAATATTAATTGGAAATGAGGGAAACATTAAGAAAACCAACATATTATTTGATTCTATCAGATGTATGAAAAAACTAACTTTACAGTTAGCTACAGTCCTGCCCGAACGTGAGGAACCTTGTCATATCATTGGTTCAGTTCACCAAGAGTTCTGATCTCTTTATTCTCTTAGATCACTACACAGCCAGGAGATAAGACAACTATATTTCTGTAAGTCCACTCAAGTGTGTATTCATTAAAGATCTAATGACATAAAGATAAATATACCTGCTCTCCCCTGCCTCTCACCAGTGGAAGTTTTATCCCCTTAGAGGACAGAGATTATGCATGTGTCTATTCCAAATGTTAAAATGGATTATATTTGTGAACACCATTTGGAATAAACACTTCAAAAATTATCTATGAAATAAATTTGGTTTGAATTACTATTTCACTAAACTCCATTTAGAATAATTTTTTTTAAATCCGGGACATACGTTTTTTAAAAGGACACTCATAAGAACATAATCAACCTGATTTCATATCAATGTCACATAATGTAACCACTGATCATCACAAATAAAAATTTACAGAAAGTATGTGTGTGTGTGTGTGTATGTGTATATATATATATATGTACCTATATGATATATTCAAGAAGACAGAACATAAAATATAGTTCAGAGCTATATGAGAAATACATGTTATGTATATGTGAATCGAAATTGAAATGGCCTACTGGGGACTAAACCTCAGTAAATTGTTGAGGCTAGTCTTAAACCCTGGATCCTCCTGTCTCAACCTAAGTACTGGGATTGTGAGTGTGTACCACCACACCCAGCAACAATTTTTTTTTTTAACTTGAATTTCACTAGAATTCTTGGTTGTTACTCTTTGTGAAGAATTAACATTTGGGAGCAACTTGATGTCTAAGTTACCACTCATTTGTTCTTTCACATATTCAGTAAATATTTACTGAGTGCTTACTACTTGCTAGGCAATATTTGCCAGAAACAATTTTCCAATAAACAACATTAACTAAAATCTTCACCCTCATGAAGCTTATATACTATAATGGAGAAAAATAACAATGAAATATACATCAAATAATGACAAGGGCAATAACAATAAAAAAGATAAAGCCAGTGTGCCATTTAGGTTGTCCTTCTCCATTGTCCTGCTTGCGCTACTGGAGCTGGGCTGTAAACACGTCTTCTACTTTTTGTTGCTGACATGATATTAGGCTTGGCCAGCAGACAGTGTGGGAAGGACACTGCAGAAGGAAAGAGTTTTTCCTCCTGACTATGCACTTCCACACACAGTGGCACTCATTCCAGCAGGCAGCTTCCAGGAAAGTTCTGCCTATACCCATGCCATCTGCCCTGTGTTTTAGCAGCCACCTCAAGGGCAGTTTCCCACAGAGTTCTGCTGGTGTCTCAGCTAGCATGGCAGCATGCTTCAAAATCTCAGTAGCACAAGGTAAAATCTCTCCGTACCCCAGGCAGCTTCCCAGTGAGTCTAACAGCTCTCCAAGTGACTTCCTAAGTACATCTTACTGACACTCGAGGCAATTTCCCAGGGACTTTCATCAGTTCCATGGTGGACAGTTTTGTTTGCAGCCCCAGACTGTGGCATTTCAGTGAATTCTGCTATCCTGTGGGCTGACCCACACCCTACCCAACAGGGTCTGAATCTTATTAGGATGGGGTTGGGGAACCTTCAAAAATGTGTTGGTTCTTTATACTCTCAGCCTCCGCACTACAAGTAGTAGCTGCTTCCTAAATCTGCTATCCCTATATTATGTTCCTTAGAGTATTCTCTACCCCTTTGAAAGTTAATTCCCTAAAAATTAGTTAATAATTCTTACATTAAAATTTCCCTATTAATTGCCGGGCATGGTAGCACATGCCTGTAATCCTGGTATTTGGGAGGCTGAGATGGAACAATTGCAGGTTCAAGGATAGCCTCAGCAACTTAGTGGGGCATTCATCAACTTAGTGTTTTCAAATAAAAAATAAAAACAAAATCAGGGCTGCAGCCGGGCGTGGTGGTGCACACTTGTAATCCCAGTACTTGGGAGGCTGAGATGGATCCAGGTTCGCAGCCTCAGCTACTTAGTGAGTCCCTCTGCAACTTAGTGAGATCCTGTTTCAAAATAAAGAATAAAAAATAGGACTGGGGTGTAGCTCGGTGGTAGAATGCCCCTGAGTTCAATCCCCAGTACCGCAAGACAAAAAACAAACAAAAAAAGAGACCCTGTTTCAAAATAAAGAATAAAAAATACTGGGGGTGTAGCTCAGAAGTAGAATGCCCCTGCGTTCAATCCCCAGTGCCACAAAACAAACAAACAAACAAACAAACAAACAAAACAAACAAACAAAAAAACAGGGCTGGGGGTGTAGCCTTAAGGTAAAATGCCCATAAGTTCCATCTCCAGTACCACACACACACACACACACACACACACACACACACAAAGAAATTCCTGTTCAAATTGCTTTGTAGTTTATAGTAATCATTTTCAGTATTTTAGGATAGATTTTAAACAAAGCGATTGATCTTCCCTACTATGACGTTTTATCTTTCAGAAGTATATATACAAATGTGTCTAAGCATGTATGTAGGCATATATGTATGTGTGTGCATATGTACTCCAAAACAGAGGTTCCATATACCAAAGCATACAAATACTGACATGAAGAAAACGTCAAATTTCCTATGAGTAATACTGTGTTCTTGAGCATGTCTATGATTTTGATTAGCTTATTTGTGAATTCTCAGATACTAAATTTCCCTAGATTTTTAACAAGTATATCATAGGTATTTACTTCTTTCATGCATGAAACAAATGGTTCTACTTAAGTTGCTCAAAGTGTTCATTTATAACATCACTTTATTTTTATTGCATCAATTATTTGCATAATATATCTACTTAATATTTCTGTATGACTTCTGTAAGCCTCCTTAGTTTTAGAAGACTGGTGAAGCAGAGAATAGCAATGTTCTTTGGTAATTTAATAAAAACAATACTATGAATGTAAGATAACTCAATTGAAGTGCAATAAAACAGGGTCATATTGAGTTTGTTACTAATCAACAATTTGTAACACGTCATACCTGTTTATGCTTCTCCAGTGGTTTCTTTTCAAATAATTTTTTATCTCCATACTTCTTACACGTTAAAGGGACTCCATATTTAGCAGCAGGTTTTGTGATTTTCTGAGCAGGCACAACAGAAGCCAAGCTTTGTCCTGAAGCTGGTCTTTTAGCTACAAAAAAAAAAAAAAAAAAAAAAGCAAAGAATTTCTTCAGCATTTCCTTATATTAAATCTGTAACTTCAAAATTCTTTAAGACAGCACTTTTTCATTTTCACAATCATTGACAGTATTTGAAACTTGCCATAAAATATTTTATTCATTCCTGAGCGCTTATCAATTCCTCAACAATTTTATAGTAAAGCCATAAGCGCTAAACTCTTCTAAGATGTTGAAATTTAAAAAAAAAGTTGAAATTTCTCATATAAAAAACCTTTCTGCTAGGTGTGGTGATGCATGCTTGTAACTACAGGTTTGAGGCCAACCTCAGCAACTTAGCAAGACCCTCGGCAACTTAGTGAGACCCTGTTTCAAATTAAAAAGGGATGGGATATAGTTTAAAGATAGAATGTCCTGGGTTAAATCCTCAGTACCTGCTCCCCCCAAAAAGAATCTCCCTGAATTTACTCCACTTACCTGTGAATATATTTAAAAAACATTGAATTGTAAACTTTAAGTAGGTAAATTGTGTGGTATGTGGATATATATATAAAGCTATTAAAAATAAGTTTTAAACAAATTTGTGTTTTAGATATTACTACCTCCCCAAAACTAGGGAGGCTGAGGCAGGAGGATCACAAATTTGAGGATAGCATGGGCAATTTAGAGAGATCTTGTCTCAAAATAAAAAAAAAAAAATAAAAAGGACTGAGGATATAGCTTAGTAGAGTACCTCTAGGTTCGACCCCTAGTACCTCAAAAATGAAACTGCCTTCAAATCAAAACATAAAATTCAAGAGCACTGTTAAAGATTAATTCTACCACTATTGAGCAACTGTTTTTCCCTTCCTTTGCATTCGAAATGGTGTCTGTACCTAAGACCTACTGAAGAACAAGTACCTTACAACATTTATTTGTTAAGGGTACCACAAAACAGGAATCTTTATATATTGCTGGTAGAAAAATAAATTCCAAGCTGAGCGTGGTGGCACTGAGACACCAGAGGATTACAGGTTCATGAGATTCATCAACCTAGCAAGACCCTGTTTTCAAAAAAAAAAAAAAAAAAGGGCTGGCGGGTATAGCTTGGAGGTAGATAGAATACCCTGGGTTCAATCTTCAGCACCACAGACACACATACATACACACACACACACACACACACACACACACACACACACAGATATTCCAACCTTTCTGTAGGGTGATCTGCATCACAATAGTTATGAACTGAATCAAAGAAATATAAAAATTTATAAATAAGGATAAACTTTACAGTATTATGTATTTAGTCCTTAATGAAGTCCAGATGAGGTTTAGTCTTAGAATAGTTAGTTCAGGAAAAACGAAATAAATTAAGAAGGAATTTGCTCTTTATTCACCTATCTCAAGGATATTAACAAAGTCAGATAGCACGCTCTAATCACTTGGACCCAAACCCTCTTTCCTCTTCTCCTTTTCACATCTGCCAAGATACCTCTGTGCTCAAACTTCCCCAGAGCCTGGGGAGCAGCTTTCCTTCTTCCTCTTTAAGCCTGCTCTCTAGCTCAGATTTTATCATGTGTTAAATCAATTTAAATCAATCTTTTGCAATAAATATTCTTCCTTTTCCGGAAAGGATATGAGAAAAGTATTTAACTTATAGTTTACCATAGAATATTACCATTAAATTCAGTTCTTCAAAGAAAATTTAATTGTACTAGGAAATGTTCATCATATAACAGTGTAAATGAAAAGAAACACAACTTTGTTGATAACACAATCCTGAAGTAGTTATGAATATGTCATCACAGAAAAAAATATGTCAAATATAACAGTGCTGGGGGTATGGTGGTACACACCTGTAATTCTAGTACTTGGGAGGCTCAGATAGGACTGAAGGTTTGAGGCTAGCCTCAGGGATTTAGTGAAACCTTCAGCAACTTAGTGAGATTCTGTTTCAAAATAAACAAACATACAAACAAAAATAGGGACAGGAGGATCACAGGTTTGAGGTCAACTTCAGCAATTTAGTGAGAACCTTGGCAAATTAGTGAGACCTTGTTTCAAAAAATAAAAAATAAAAAAAGGGCTGGGGTGTAGATTGGAGGCAGAATGCCTCTGGGTTCAATCCTTAGTACCAAAGAAAAACAACAACAAAATAATTTTTAAAAAAAGGGTTTAGGTGCTGTAGCTTAGAAGTATAATGCCCTTGGGTCCAATCTCCAGTACCAATCCTGTGTGTGTGTGTGTGTGTGTGTGTGTGTGTGTGTGTGTTAGAGTAATTTTTCTCTTTTAAAATTTTTATGATATACTTTTATTGGTGCAAAAGAAAAAAAGGCTAAGTTATCATTTAAATGTGCCAAATATAAAATGTATTTAAAATTAGTCCATTACTAAAAATAGTTGACTATTACTATACTTAAGCCTTTGGAAATTTATTTACTATTCATCTATGAAGTGATGTAATTTTGCCATATCAGCAGAACTCATGGATGATAGAGTAATTTATAGATATCCACTTTCTAGGATGTGAAGCCTTTTGAAATTATAAGGAAAAGACAGTTGTGCCAGAATTGTGTGTTATATAAAGCTATCATAAGTTTCAACATAGTTATAGATTTCACAATATCATAATCAGAATGAGATTACATGTTTCATGGGCTCCTAGAAACTTATTTAACACTGATCACTGTATAGCTAAAGTGAATTACAGCACTTCAAATTCTGATAGAATGTGCTCATTAAACTTATAGAGCAGGATTTTATAATATCCAGTGTGTTTGCTAGGGGATGACATGACAGGCTGTTTCAAAGAAAATTTTGAGTAACATAGTTTTTCTAGAATTTATTCAGCTTTTTCTATAATTTTTGTTGTATTTAGATACCATTTCTACTATCATTTAAGTATTTTCTTTTTCTTTTTTTTTTTTTTTTTTTTTTTTTTTTTTTTTTTTTTTTTTTTTTTTTTTGTGGCACTAGGGATTGAACTCAGGGGCATTCTACCTCCGAGCTACACCCCCAGCCCTATTTTTTATTCTTTATTTTGAAACCGAGTCTCACTAAGTTGCAGAGGGCCTCACTAGGTAGCTGAGGCTGGCCGCGAACCCGGATCCTCCGGTCTCAGCCTCCCGAATGCTGGGATTACAAGCGTGCGC
>PVLC010012362.1:0-44746 GCA_004027655.1 Graphiurus murinus
ACAATGTGTCTTAAAAACTAAGTCAGATAAGGGGAGTAAGGAAGAAAATTAAAATTACTCTATAATTTCTCTTCTGATTGCTCAGGAGATATTCTCATAAAAATATAAGCTACTAAAGGCAAAAGCAACATGTATGGGGGTGGCAAGAATGTATCCATTCTTTAACATAATCCTAAAATAAACGTGCAGATTGTTCCTGACACAATGCAGTGTTGATAAGATCCTCATAAATTCTTTAAATTGCTTTGTAGTATTACTACTAAAGCATAGAGTGGCAAGCTCAAAAGATCTCTTTCTACAAGAGAGCCTCAAACTCATGCAACCTATAATCCTGCAAAGGAACATACTGTAACAAAGTAAAAGTTTTAAAGATTATGTAATCCTAGGTTCCTTGCCTGAAAAAAAAGTGTGTCATTTATAAGATGGGCTTTGCTTTTCCTGCAGGTGCTTACCCTTTGGGGTTAGTTGTACTGTCAGAATGGAATCCATAGGAAGTACTAGTTATTGTTGGAAAAAGTCCCTTCATCTAATGTTCCAGATCTAGTCCAGATAAAGCCATTATCAAAAATTTCACACCTGCTACCCCCTTTCTATATTAAATTTGAAGTGCAACTTTGCCTCTGGCTTCTGGGGAGTCACATTAAGTTAATCATTCCAACAACAAGAATAAAGCAGAAAACAAAGAAGAGGGATTCCTTGTGAATTAAGCCTAATGCCCCTGGCTCAGCCCTGAGGGAATCATATTGACACAACCTCTCTTCTTCCTAAAGGGGAATCCTCTGCTACAGGGAATTGGTTTTTTAAATAAGGCTTATAATTTTCTGAATAGAAAGTTAGTGTCCAAAAGAAGTGTAAAATAGACATATAAAAAGTTTCACAGAAGAAAAGTCTCTCTCTGGTCACTTTAGTAGAGGAATGTTAGAAGTGAAGAGGAGCCAGGCATGGTGGCGCATGCTTGTAATCCCAGCATTCTGGAGGCTGAGACCGGAGGATCCAGGTTCGAGGCCAGCCTCAGCTACCTAGTGAGGCACTCTGCAACTTAGTGAGACCCGGTTTCAAAATAAAGAATAAAAATAGGGCTGGGGGTATAGCTCGGAGGTAGAATGCCCCTGAGTTCAATCCCCAGTACCGCAAAAAAAAAAAAAAAGAAATGAAGAGGGAGAAGGAAGCAAGCACAGCAAACACAGCAAAGAACCACAATTTCCAGACAAAATGTGTGTGCACTCTCCATGTGAGCATTCTAAACATTTCTTTTGTGTGTGTGTGTGGTACCGGGGATTGAACCCAGGGGCATTCTACCTCTGAGCTACAACCCTAGTCCTACTTTTTATTCTTTTTATTTATTTATTTTGAGGCACTGGGGATTGAACTCATTTAAAACATTTCTATAAGCCAGGTGTGGTGGGGCAAGCCTGTAATTCCAGTACTTGGGAGGCTGAGATGAAACAGGAGGATTGTAGGTTTGAGGCCAGCCTCAGCAGCTTAGCCAGACTGTTTCAAAATTAAAATAGGGCTGGGAGAGTGGTATAGCTTGGAGGTAGAATGCCCCTGGGTTCAAACCCCATATCACACACGTAAGTGAATAAATAAATACATTTTTATATTGTGGAATGTTCAATAATACATTTGCTTAAATGGTTATAACAGAACTCACTATAATAAGTGTTTAATAGTTTTAGTAAGTCGGGTGTGGTGGCACACGCTTGTAATGTCAGTACTTGGGAGGAGGATCCAGGTTCACGGCCAGTCTCAGCTACTTAGTAAGGCCTTCCACAACTTAGTGAGACCCTGTTTCAAAATAAAGGATAAAAAATAGGACTGGGGGTGTTGCTCGGAGGTAGAATGCCCCTGAGTTCAATCCCCAGTACTGCAAAAAAAAAAGTTTTAATAACACGTTTTTTTCCAGTTTGTTTATTTTTGGTTTTGGTACTGAGGATCGAACCCAAGGGCATTCTACCTCTGAGTTGCACCTTCAACCCTTTTTATTCTTTTTTTTTTTTTTTAATTTTTGAAACAGTGTTTCACTAAATTGCTGAGGGTCTCCCTATGCTGCTGGCTAGGGCTGGCCTTGAACCTGCAATCCTCCTGTCTCACCAGATTATCATTTAGATGAAAATTTTATAAAAGTTGCGAGAGGAGCTAGGTGTGGTGACACATGCCTATAATCCCAGTACTTGGGAGGCTGAGACAGTAGGATCTCAGGTTAAAGGCCAGCCTCAACAACTCAGAGAGACCCTGTTTCAAAATAAAAAGGGCTGGGGGTATAGCTCAGAGGTAGAACACCTACCTCTAGGTTCAATCCCAGACTCTCCCTCTCCTGAAAAAAGTTGTGAGAGGGCAAAAATGACAGCTTGCTTTTAAATACTATTCTGTCTTGTATCTAGAAACACAAAGTCCATGAAGGAGTTTTGCTGACCTTGTACTATTGATATATCTATTTACTAGTTATTCTAGTGTCCCCTAGCAAATTTATTCTCTGTATAAAGGTTTCATTTATTTTAATTTTTATTTAGTCACAACCCATTGGTTATCTTTTTATATGCAAGTATATATACCTCACAGAATGGTTACAACAAGGGGAAAAAAAATCTCATTTTTTGTAACTATGAGATTCATGCTAAGGGATTTTCCAGGCTAGAGCAGACCCTATGATATGCAACAGAACAGCCAGTAAAGGTGTTTCTGAGGTCTGGATGTTTAATAAATACCCAGATCAAATATCTCAAGACTGGAGAAGTATGCATCCTTTTATGTGGAAAATTGGTAAGGGGATTCTAATCAGGAAAGGGAGCCCCTTCAAATAGCTGCAGTAAGTGACTCGTAAGACTGGCAAAACACTGCGTTTGCTCACCTCATGGTTCATCCACGGCTGCAGGTAATGTGCACTTAGAATTGCTAAGAATTAGGAAATGCTGCTACCTGGAGTCTAGTTGTCTCTATCTAGCTGATTATTGCAGTATATTATAGAAATATAGAGGTGCAAACTAGGGAATGAAGTATTCCCCTCTCTCTCCTCTCCTTTCTCCCCTCCTCTCCTTTCCCCTCCCCTCCTCCCCTCCCCTGCCCTGTCCTCCCCTCCTCCTCCTACTTTGATATAAGCATAATGTGGCTTCAACTTCTGGTTTTGCTTTGAACTATGAGCAAAAACAACCTCTCTATGCCTCCATTTTCCTTGTCCAAAATAGAAAAAATAATAATGTCATAGAGTTGTTGAAAGCATTAAATAATAATAATGTTTGAAAAACATTCACCACAGTGAGTCACATAATAAACAAAGAAATGGTAGACAATATGATTCTGATCATCAGGCTGGGGTCTACTGACTATTGAATAGCTAAGGAATGCCCCAAGTTGTGGGAGACAGCTATCTATATCAGATTTCTGAGTCCTCAGAGTTCTGCTTATAATCCTTCTCTTAGAGAATTCCAACAATAAAAATGCTACACAAAAATGGTACCTACTTAAAAAAAACCAAGACTTATACTAAGAAAAACTAGGGAGTGTGTGACGATATAATAATTGCTTTTATAATTCCTTTCCTAAGTTTGCAATAATTTCTTCTTAGCATCATTAAAATTGACTGTGGTGAAATGACATGAAAATTAACCAAATAAAAGGCAGAGATAGGTTATTATTACTTCTCCTGGTTCTTCATTTAGTCATTTATTCAACAATTATTAAAGGACTTCTGTGTGCAGAATATTTTACTGTCTCATCTAATATGTTTTCTTAGTTTCTCATTTATGGCACACATACAAAAACAAAACAAAACAAATATGTGTCTGGGTAAGAATGATAGAGAATGACCCTACTTAAACATTGAAAACAATCAAAATTCATTGTACTTTTCCCCTATCTTAAGTGTGCATATTTTCTTTGGATACTGGCTCATGTAGGCCACAAAGAAAGGAAAACAATTGAAACCTACTTTAACCAATTCTGCTGCCCTTTGTCCATGAAACATGAATCTACTGCCAGTGATGATAAAACTTCAAAATGAATAAAAAGGCAATTGCTCTGGGTTGTAAAACATGAGAGACAATGAGAGGCTGAGGCAGGAGGATGGAGAGAGATTGAGGCCAGCCTAGACAACATAGCAAGACAAAATAACCAGGTAACTGTTTCACAATGTTGACAATGTTGAAATTGCTCTATGCATCTGCATGCTACAGTTAGGTTTTTTTTTTTTTTTTTTTTTTTGGTCTGTGTATAGCTATTTCTGAGAAATTGATAGGTGTCTACAACTCACAAAAAGCTTTCCAAAACTATTAGGAACTCAGCACAGAAAATTTCCATAAAAATAAAGAGTCCTTATGTAAGTCCTTATTCCTAAGCAGGTTTTAATAATTTACTTCAATCTTTAAAGACTTTTTCTTCAGTTTATCTGAATTATCAATAATATTCACTTGAAAATGTAAGAGTGGATTAAACTCTTTTGACATACTTGGGGCCTCAGGAGGCCCCACAGCACCATTCCATTGAGATGACTCCAAATAATTTTCACATGAATGACTAAAGTGCAGAAATGTATAATTTATTAGGATTTAAATAAATCACAGGGACAGAAGTACTTTAAAACTATTGGTGGGAAATTTATAAAAAATAAAAGTTGTAACTCTAAGAAATTAACTTCTCTATATAAAACTCTTCCCTATTGTTAATATTTCTGAGAAAAACATGTTGCTTTTTTTTTTTCCTTCCAGTACTGGGGATTGAATCCAGAGGCATTCTACCTCTAAGCTACAACCCCAGTCCTATTTCTTATTCTCTATTTTGAAATAGGGTCTCACGAGTCGGGCGTGGTGGTGTGCGCTTGTAATCCCAGTACTTAGGAGGCTGAGACCAGAGGATCCGGGTTCTGGGCCAGCCTCAGCTACTTAGTGAGGCCCTCAGCAACTTAGTGAGACCCTGTTTCCAAATAAAGTATAAAAAATAGGGCTAGGGGTATAGCCCGGAGGTAGAATATCCCTGGATGCAATCCCCAGTACTGCAAAAAAAAAAAAAAGAAATAGGGTCTCACTAAGTTGTGGAGGGCCTCATTAAATAACGGTGGCTGGCCACAAACCCGTCTTCGTCCTATCTCAGCCTCCCAAGTACTGGGATTACAAGTGTGCACCACCATGCCTGGCTGAGGAAAACATTTTTTAAGACACATAAAATAAGCCGGGTGTGGTGACGCACGCTTGTAATCCCAGCATTTGGGAGGCTGAGACCGGAGGATCCAGGTTTGCGGCCAGCCTCAGCTACCTAGTGAGGCACCCCGCAACTTAGTGAGACCTGGTTTCAAAATAAAGAATAAAAAATAGGGCGGGGGGTATAGCTCGGAGGTAGAATGCCCCTGAGTTCAATCCCCAGTACTGCAAAAAAAAAAAAAAAGACACATAAAATAATTCAATTTTACTTGTGGGGGAATTTCCTTTCTAAAAACATGTACTGTTAGTAGCAGAATGTTACAATCCTTCTTCTGTTTCAGTAATTTTCCTGATATAGTCCTCATACTGGAAATATTCCCTATGGCTATAAAATTTGCCAAGAATAAAAAAACTTTCATTTGAACCTACTAGATCATGCCTAGTTTTCTCATGGGCTGTCAAAGAATAAAAAGCGTCCTCTCTCCCCAATAGCTAATTACTTATTTTTCTTTTTTTTTCAGATGACAATTATTATCATTAAAATTATGCTTGGTGTGGTGGTATATGCCTGTAATCCCAGAACTTTCCAAATAAAAAATAAAATAGGGCTGGGGTTGGTAGCCCAGAGGTAGAAGGACCCTGACTTCTACCCCCAGTACCACCAAAAAAAATCACAGGCTTGCGGTCAGTCTCAGCAATTTAATGAGGCTCTCAGCAACTTAGGGAAACTCTGCTTCCAAATAATAAATAAAATAGGGGTGGAGATATAGACTGGAGGTAGAAAACCCCTGGGTTTCATCCCTAGTACCACACACACACACACACACACACACAATTACTGGTCAATAAACATTTCCTAGTGCCAAAATAGTGAGAACTAGAAATCCATGATTTAAAAAAATCCACGATTACTAAATTTTTTTTAAAAATCTGAACATGTAGAGATCACATAACTCTATAAACAGAACAATGGTTTTATTCACTGAGAATATACTTTTAAAAAAATCTATGGCATAAACAACTATAAATGAACACTGCTATTCTCAGCACTTTCTGTATAGAAAATTCAGTATACTATATGAAAACATCATTAAGTTAAAGCATGTAAACTTATTTATATACAACATGATCTTTTTAATGCCAAGGTTAAAAGGAAGAAGGCATTGGAAATATTGAAAAATACAAAGAAGCACGGTAGAAATACTGCAAAATTATCATAATTCAGTTTGCCACAGGGAAAATATTTAAGATAAAATTGAAAATAAAATAAACATAGGTTATGATATAGCCAAATTATTGTGAAATGTATCAAATTGGCTGGCTGTACATTGTGGAGGTCACAGAAAATTACTTTAAAATGTTTTTCTACAAATTAGCATAAATAAACACTGTTCTCTATGGTTTCCAATATGCTACCAAAAACAGTGATGCTCCCCAAGGGAGCTTGCTTCCTATCCGAGGCATATGATATAGATGGAATTAGAATGGCAGTATTTGACAGACACTAATAAAAAAGATCAGTGACATTCCACAGACTTGCAACTTTCCATTTTATTAGCAGTAGAGCAGAGGTTAAGAATGTGAGCTCTGGAGTCAGACCAGTGTTCAAATCCTGGTCCCATCACTACCCACTGTGTGACCTTAGATAAGCCACTCCATCTCTTTAAAACTTGGTTTTCAAAGCTCAACAAAGGGTAAGAGCACCTTCCTCAATGGCTATTGTAAACCCTGAATGCAGGCAAACTACTCAGCCAATTACTTGAGTTAACCAGTTTGCATTCAATATATAACAATTATTTTTTAAAGTGAGTAGCTTGAAACCATTTTAACTGAAAATATTTGCTTGGTACCATGGCACTACAAGAAAGTCAAGTTTTATTGCCTAAAGAATCCCCCAAAAGTACACAGCCAAGAGGTTTAGAAATACTGAAAATGAGCCAGGTGCAGTGGTGTATGCCTGTAAGCTCAGTACTCAGGAGTCTGAGACAGGATTGCAGGTTAGAGGCTATGTGTAGTAATTAAGTTGGACCCTGTTTCAAGGGGTGTAGATCAAAGGCAGAATGCCCCAGATTCAATCCCTAGTAACATACACACACACACACACACACACACACACACACACACACACACACACACACACACACCACTGAAAATGCACAACTCATATTTCCATGATTAGTACTTATTTCATTACTTTGCAGACTTAAAGGTTTTCTTCTACAGATTACTGAAGATACTACAACATTCTCATTGAGGTTTCTATTTTTCTCCTCACATTTTAGGAGTGGGAAAACTTATTCATGTAATGAGACAAGTTCTATACTTGCCCAAGATTAAGTGGCTAGACCCTTAGAACAAAATAAAGATCCCAGAAAAAAATACAGGCATCCACAGTCAACTGATTCTCAAAAAAGGCACCAAAGACATACACTGGAGAAAGGGCCACCACTTCAACAATAGTGCTGGGAAAACTGAATATTCATATGTCCCAAAAATGAAACAATCTCTATGCAAAACAACCATATACAAAAATCAACTCAAAATGGATCAAAGGCCAGGCATGATTGCCCATGCTTGTAATCCCAGTACTTGGGAGGCTGACACAAGAGGATCACAGGCTCTCAGCTAGCCTCAGCTACTTAGTGAGGTGCTCTGCAACTTAGTGAGAACCTGTTTCAAAATAAGAGAATAAAAAATAGGGCTTGGGGTGTAGCTTGGAGGTAGAATGCCCCTGGGTTCAATCCCCAGTACCGCAAAGGATCAAAGATCTAAATGTAAAACATGACACTACTACAAGAAAACATAGGGGAAACATTTCAAGATATGGGTATAAGCAGTGGCTTTTTGGATAAGGCGACAGGAACATAAACAATGAAAGCAAAATTAGTCAAATGGAATTGTATTAAACTAAGAAGCATTTGCACAGCAAAGGAAACTTTAATCAAGAGTGAAGAGATTCTGAGCTTGGCAAGGTGTGTGTGTGTGTGGGGGGGGGAGCACGCCTGTAATTCCAGTAATTAGGAGGCTGAGATAGTAGGACCACAAATTCAAGGCAAGCCTCAGCAACACAGTAAGGACCCTTGGCAACTTAGCAAGACCTTGTTTCAGAAATAAAATTAAAAAGCTGGGAGAGTAGCTCAGAGGTAGAATGCTCTGAGTTCAGTGCCCTGTATCAAAAATAAATAAGTAACGTGGTGGCGCACGCTTGTAATCCCAGCATTCGGGAGGCTGAGACCGGAGGATCCGGGTTTGAGGCCAGCCTCAGCTACATAGTGAGACACTTCGCAACTTAGTGAGACTCGGTTTCAAAATAAAGAATAAAAAATAGGGCTGGGGGTATAGCTCGGAGATAGAATGCCCGAGTTCAATTCCCAGTACCGAAAAAGAAAAAAAAAAAAAAAGACGAGCATCAGCTTCTGAATATCAAAAAATGATGATGGAAATGGTAGTAACCCTGACTTGGTGAGTTAGTACATTTACATACTTGTAGTGAAAGATCAGTTTACCCCATAATCATGTACTGTTATAACTAAACATGATTAACTAACTAAACATGTTTAGCTAACTAAAAAGAAAAAGAAAATTTTAACAAGCATAAAGTTTGAATGCAAAAATAAAAAATTATCCAGATACAACAAGTGGTAAGGTAAGTAGCTGTTATTATATAGGGGTTACCTATTATAGTTGTTACAAGCTTATAGGTGTACATATTTGAAAGGGATGAAACTCAGTGGTACATCAGAATAGGTATAATTTTCTCACAAATATAAAAATTAGTTTGAAGCCAGGTATGATGGTATATTCCTGTAATCCCAGTACTTGGGAGGCTGTGACAAGATGACTGCAGGTTCAAGGACAGTCTCAGCAACTTAGTGAGACTGTTTTAAAATTAAAAAGGGAGTCGGGCATGGTGGCGCACACTTGTAATCCCAGCATTCGGGAGGCTGAGACCGGAGGATCTGGGTTCGCGGCCAGCCTCAGCTACCTAGTGAGGCACTCCACAACTTAGTGAGACTCGGTTTCAAAATAAAGAATAAAAAATAGGGCTGGGGGTATAGCTCAGAGGTAGAATGCCCCTGAGTTCAATCCTCAGTACCGCAAAAAATAAATAAAATAAATTAAATTAAAAAGGGCTAGGGGTATAAATCAGAGGTAGAATGCCCCTGAGTTCAATCCCCAATACCACAAAATGAATGGATGAATAAAAATTATTTTTAGTACTAGAGACTGAACCCAGGGGCATTCTATACCCAGAATACACCCCCAGCTTTTTCTTTTTTTCTTCTTCAAAACAGGGGCTAAATTGCTGAGGCTGGCCTCTAACTCATGATCCTCCTATATCAACCTCCTAGTATTGGGATTGCAGGTGTGCGGCACCATGTCTGGCTAGTTTGTTTTGAGTAGTTGATGTGAACTCTATATATAAAGTTCAAAACCAAATAATTTTTATTGATTTATAGACTTTAAATAGTCATAGTTGTATAGATCTCACAGGCAGCTCTATGTATAATTTCTGCAAAATGCCTTGAATTGCATAAAAAGTAGCATCAATACACCAATATCCCACCCCCTTCCCCAAAGGACAAATGACAAAAATACAAAAACTGTAATCAAGTTTAAAATGTCACTATTTTATTTATTTATTTATTTTTTGCGGTACTGGGGATTGAACTCAGGGGCATTCTACCTCTGAGCTACACCCCCAGCCCTATTTTTTATTCTTTATTTTGAAACCGGGTCTCACTAAGTTGCGGAGTGCCTCACTAGGTAGCTGAGGTTGGCCGCGAACCCAGATCCTCCGGTCTCAGCCTCCCAAATGCTGGGATTACAAGCGTGCGCCACCACGCCCGGCTCACTGTCTATTTTTAAAAATTAAAAAACTATAAAATACCCTTCAGGTTCAGGAAAGAGTATCAAGTAATTAAGAAGTTAATGTATGCATTTTCACTTCTAGACTTAGGGCAGACTTTCCAAGCAAATAGATACAAAGACAGTTATATCTAAAGTAGTCCTGATGATGTCAAAGTAAGGAAGTCTGACTTCAAAATACAATCCATCCTGCAACTCAATAGGCTAGTTTTCCAAGATGCAATAAAAATCTTTATGTAGTAGAATAAAATTACCAAATGCATATTGGGTAGTACGCTTATTGTTTTGTAAAGTTTTGTTTGGTGTGTTTGTGTTTGGTTACAATGTGAAATATGTCTCCTTGTAGGCTGCTGTGAAGATAGTCACTGCTCTAAGATGAAATTTTGCCTTTTGGAGCCCCCTACAGGTTTCTAAATGTTAAGAAGTGAATCCTACAGTAAATCAAACTCTTGTTGGAGGGTAGTTCATGGGCCCAAACTCAGTAATTTATGCAGAAATACATGTTTACATAGATAAATACGAAGGATTTGATCTAAAAACTGAAACTGAACATGTGAGCAACCTCAATCTTGTGACCAACTCAGGAAAAAAATTAATCTGGCAAATGAAGAATGAAACTGTGTCACTTGCAGGAAAATGGATGGAACTGAAGAACATTAGGCTGACATAAACCAGACTCAAAGTCAAGGGTCTTGTTTTCTTTCATATGTGGAAGTCAGAGAGAAAAAGTAGGGGGAAGGGAGAGGATCTCATGAAAATAGAAGGGAGTCCAGTAGAGTAGAGAAAGGAGATCAGTTGAGGGAGGAAGAAAGGGAGATGTGCCAGTATCTCACAACAGCTGTCTGTGGCAGTTAAACGAGATCACAAAGATTTTAGAAAATTTTATAAGGTTTTTACAAAGTACTACTAAGAATTTAATCAACAAGAATATGGCTACGTGATTAAAAGGCTTGTTTCCATCCCTACCCTCTGACAAAGAACTAAGGAAAGAAAAAAAACAATTCAGAGCAATTAAGTGCTACCATAATCCAACTCTAAATATTAAGAACTAATGGGTCGTCATATCAAAGTAGAACTCTTAGCTGGGTGTGGTGGCCCACAATTGTAATCCCAGTATTTGGGGAGGCTGACACAGTAGGACCACAGATTCAAGGTCAGCCTCAGCAACTTAGAAAGACCCTGTTTCAAAAGTTAAAAAAAAAAAAAAAAGAGTAGAACTCCATCGAAAACTGAAATGTTATAAGAAACACACACTATTTTCACTCCAAACAAGCTAAGAGGCTATTAAGGCTGCCTTCTCTTGCTGCTTTCACAAAAGGAAAGACAACACAAAGTAACAGCAATGTTTATCATGCTTATTTTAACAACTACCACAACCACCACCACCAAAAAAATAGTTTACAATTGCCAAACACTATTCTGACCTTAATTTCACCTGTACCAAGTCACCTATCTCAAAATGCTACAATGGTTTAGTTAACCTAAGGCTGACAGAAGAACAGGTAAGAGCCAAAAGGTAGATAATCTTGGTAAAAGATCTGTCAGCAATAAAATCAATGTAGCATAAGTGAAGATTAATTCATAATAGATGCAATAGTAGTATAAATTTTTTTTAAATTTTGGAATCAATGATGGCTGTTCTCTTAAAAAGGTCATTGAGACTAAAAATAAGTACAAAATGAGCATATCTGTCCTGCAAGATAATGTTGGCCCAATCTTATCATCCAATATCTTATGTGTTAGCATATACAATCATATCTGTTTACTGTTACTATAACTAAATTCAGACTGAGTAATATGCTGGGGCTCATGGTTCAAAGTTTATCCTTGGCTTTAGCATCATGTACATTAAAATCAATAAAATCAGTAATTTCTATTAATAAGAACTCTCAGAAAAACATTAAACTTACTTTTTTTTTTTTTTTTGTACTGTGGATTAAACTCAGGGGCATTCTACCTCTGAACTACATCCCCAGCCCTATTTTTTATTCTTTATTATTATTATTGTTTTTTTGCGGTACTGGGGGTTGAACTCAGGGGCATTCTACCTCCGAGCTATACCCCCAGCCCTATTTTTTATTCTTTATTTTTAAACAGTGTCTCACTAAGTTGCGGAGTGCCTCACTAGGTAGCTGAGGCTGGCCGCGAACCCGGATCCTCCGGTCTCAGCCTCCCAAATGCTGGGATTACAAGCGTGCGCCACCAGACCCAGCTCTTATTATTTTTAAAACAGGGTCTCAATAAGTTGCAGAGGGCTTCATTAAGTAGCTGAGGCTGGCCGAGAACCTGCGGTACTCCTGTCTCAACCTCCCAAGTACTGGGATTACAAGTGTGCGTCACCATGCCCAGTCCAACTTATTACCCTTTAAAAGATATAACTATGTTCAGAATCCTGATCCCCCCCAAAGTCCCAGAAATAGTGTTTATTATAAATATATATAGCCAGGCATGGTGGTGCAGGCCTGTAATGCCAGTGCTTAGGAGGCTGAGACAGGAGGATAACAGGTTTGAAGCCAGCCTCAGCAACTTCGCAAGGCTCTCAGCAACCTAGTGAGACCCTATTTCCAAACAAATAAAAATTGGGCAGGGGGTGTGTGTGGCTCAGAAGCAGAATGCCTCTGGGTTCAATCCCCAGTACCACCAAAAACTTAAAATAAATAAATAAATATATATATATATAAAGATCACTTATTACCTATTTAAAACAAATGGCAGCCAGGTGTGGTGGCGCACGCTTGTAATCCCAGCATTTGGGAGGCTGAGACTGGAGGATCCGGGTTCGCGGCCAGCCTCAGCTACCTAGTGAGGCACTCCGCAACTTAGTGAGACTCTGTTTCAAAATAAAGAATAAAAAGGGGCTGGGGGTGTAGCTCGGAGGTAGAATGCCCCTGAGTTCAATCCCCAGTACCACAAAAAAAAATAAAAATAAAAATAAAACAAATGGCCACATACTGCTTATTTGCCATTTACATAACACATATAGTACAAATAAAATTAACTGTTCATTTGAAAAGAATGAAATTCAATTCCAAGTGCTACCCCCACACACACAGAAAAGAATGAAACTCATTCTTTAATATTTGTCTGAATAAACTGAAATTAAAAGAATGACCTTTCTTAGACAATGCATGACCACTAGAAGGGGAATTTTATAGGCGCGCTTTTTAAAATGAGCAAACAGGAGCCTGTGTGATATACTTCTCCTCTTTCCTTCCCTGCTTCCACTGGTCCTCACTAAGATCTCTGCCTTCTCCTGCTACGCCTTACCCATCTTCATCACATTTAGAAAGGATGCGTCTGTAAGTCATCCAGATGTTCATTCCCTTTCCCTATTCTAATTCTTTATGGCATCAGTAGGCATACTGAATATCTTCAATATTAAAACAACTGCTTTCATAATATAGTTTGTGCTTTATATCTGGGATACCAAAATGTACCCATAACCAATAAAACATGGCTATCAAAGGTTACTTTATAAGCCAGGTGAGGTGGCATACACCATGTAATCCCACTACTTGGGAGGCTGAGACAAGAGGATTACAGGTACAACTCTCAGCAACCAAGTGGGACCCTGTTTTGAAAACAAACAATAAAATATGGCTGGGTGTGTGGCTCAGAAGTAGAATGTCCCTGAATTCAATCCCCAGTACAACAAATAAAATAAAAAGGTTACTTTATAAGAAGCACATTGGAACTGGAGATGGTGGCATATGCCTGTAATCCCAGTACTTGGGAGGCAGAGACAGGAGGATCACAGTCTCAACAATGAAGCGAGGTTCTCAGCAATTTAGCAAGACCCTGTTTCCAAATAAGAAATAAAATAGGGCTGGGGTGTAGCATGGAAACAGAATGTCCCTGGGTTCAATTCCCAGCATCATAAAAAAAAAAAAAAAGAATTACTTTAATATCCTTCTCTTTCATTCTTGACTACCTTGTGGAGGGAGTTACTCTGTAGAATATTTAAAAGCCAGTGAGTTCAAACCCAACTTCAAATTGAGTGATATTCTCTCATGTAATTAACCCAATATAAAACACACACACACACACACACACACACACACACACACACACACAAACTCACGCTCTCTCACAAGCAAGCATACACACACATTTCCTTTCTTTCCAGAACAAGTCAGAATTACAGCTCTTTTGGTGATTGTTATAATTTTTGGAATGGTTCCTAAATGTTCCAAATTCTTTTAAATTTGTTTTACTTTCATCTTTTTTCTTTTTTTTTTTTTCCCAATTGTGAACCATTCCATATTGCATCTTTATTGCAAAAGTCAACATGCTTCTTAGAAATTCAGATTGTAATCGATAAAACAAACATTACATATATGAATTTAAATGTATAAACAGTTAGAAATTCAACAATATCTCCTATTATACTATTACACAAGTTCACAATTTTGTAAAAACTATAATACAGGCATACTATACATCAAGAGGAACCACTATTCCTTTTCACATGATTTTTTTCTTCTTTTTGAAATAATGGTCCATCACCATGGACTTTTTTCAGCGTAACAGGACTGTTTTCCAATTTATTATCTCAGCTGGTGACAATATTTTCCCAATATTATATGAAGAAACTGAGGGAAATTTTGCATTCCTTGGAGTTACCTTTTTAAGTTTGGGCAGAAATTTAGTGAATCAAGCTGACCTAGATTAGTGGCTGTTATTGCTGATCAGCTACTTATAAAAGTATATACATTCAGAAGAACAGAATAATTTGCTTCTGATGCTATATGCCAAGAAAATGAGTCATGGGAGTTACTTGCTTTTAAGAGAAATTCCAACTGTTGGAAATTTGAAGGTGGGGGTAAAAACAAAATCCCAGAGGGGAAAAGTATGTGTGTACGCATCTATTTTAAACTAAGTTTTATAACTAATGCATATTTTTAATTCAAAAACATGTGACGCATGTTTTAGAATTCTTTTGAAGTACTTTAGTTCTATTAAGGCATACTGAAAGTGAAGCTTTACACAAAGAATCTCAGACCTTAAAGAAGCTATCTATCTGTTCTTCACTTTAGCACCCTTCTCTTTCATCCCCTGCCCCCAGTAACTAAAAGTCAAAGATATCCTCAGCTCTCTACATGAGAGTAGAGTAAGATGTTGACTTTGAGACTAAAAATCATATGAAAAGGAATCTCGTTCTGCTGGACTGCCAGTCTACTCAAAATCTCTCACAGCTCCATTAATTTACTGTAATTTTCAGTTTCCAAATACAAAAATACAACAATTCTTATTGAAATCTATACGCTGGTAGTTTTAGTACACAAAAGAAAAAAACCAAACAAATTATTTACAAAATTATACAGTTTAAGAAAAAACTTTGTACAAAAAATATATAAATCCTTTGTTCCCTCTATCACACTTAAACTGTCAGGACTCAAAATATTCACCACAATGAATCTTTCAAAATATATACTGACTGAGCCACAGACATCAAGAAAATTTCATTAGAGATGATGGAGGAGTAAGGAGCAAGACTGCTAATTCTAGGTACCCCATTATAATGTTTTCCTTCTTTTACGAGCTTATTTAGCTTCAGTGTTATCAGAAATAAAATAATAACCTAGAAAGAGGAAGTCCTTATTATAAAGTGGAAATTACATGAACTTAAAAATGATCCTGGTTTGACACATCATTCCAGGAAAATGTCGAAGGGAAAAGATGATCAGAACACGGGATTTAACTTTTTATAGCTAAGTAAATCTAGAGTCCTGATGGTTTTAAATTTCTTAGTGAATAGTTTCTATTTTGAGAAACAGTCTACCTCAGGAAACAAAATCCTTGATATAGTGATCACCAAGAACTTTCTGAAGCCAACAGGAGGTTTCAAGTGTTCACACCACACACATATAAAAACACAGATGTGCATATCTTTGAAAAAGTGACATCCTATGTACATTAATCATTTTATTCCCCAGGGGTCAGTACATTGTAGTGTTGCTCCTCTGCTTTTCCATCTAACATTCAAACACAAGGACATAAATTTACACATAGATTTTACTTAACAGATACTCTATACAGTGTACAGTAAAAATGCACACAGTAAAGGAAATGGTGTACTAAAGTATGCATATATGTTCATGGATAGCAACAAGCTACAAAATTATGAAAATATAAAGTCATCTGATCAAAGTCAAGTTATGACTCCCATTTATTACTAGCATACCCAGCCTCCTACCCCACCCACACGCTATCCCCAGTCGCCTCACCATCATGGTTTAAATTTAGGAAAAGAATTTCAGATACATCTTAACCCTTTTGTCTAACTGTAACTACACTGAAGCTTTAAGAGTTAAAACCCAAACAAAAAGATGGTGACTCTCTCTTCCTGAAAATTCTTCCTTTATTCTCATCAAAATATCACTTACTTATCAAGATGCTGGTTTAAACCTTTTATTGGGACTGACTCTTGATGGCCCAACTGAATCACATATTTCAGTAGTGCTTAAGTTGGGCCTATTATTAAAAAGGCAAGAGGGAGAAAAGAAGGTAAAATAAAGGGGCAACAGGTGAAAGCTTTTTACATTTTGAGTTTAAAAAAAAAAGGACCAACTGAACCAATGCTCATTAAGTATCAAAGCAAAGATCAGCAGCTGGAAAAGTCCAGGAGTTAATATGATGAGAGAATGGAAATATTACAGAGCTGGCTACCATTGCCTTATAGCATTTAAGAACACTGTTGTGATTTTCACTGAAACAGTACTAATACACATAAAAATCTTGAAAAAAAAAAAAAAAAAAAAAAACCACAGTGAATACAAATTGGGTTCCTCCACAGTAAAAAAAACTAAATTTACTTTTCTTCCAAGACAACTCTTGAAAGCAAAAGGGTATTTTAATTATAAATATCTCCTACTGTCTGACGACCCATCCATAATAGCTGAGAGTTAAGAGATTCCAGGCGATTTTGACATTTAATGAAATTTTATCAGATTATAATCCAAAATAAAATTTATGAACACCCTGTCATTTACATCATAATCCAACACCAATAGCAACAAAAACAAGAGGTGTGGAAAATAAGGCTCTAGATATTATCCATATCATTCCTGTGGATCTTCATGTGTAAAAGTCACTAGGCCTTTGGTGCTTTAATATCATGTACAATTATGAGATGTATTTAAATAGCAAACTTGCTGTTCTTATACCTACTGTGTTGAAAAGAAAAATAAAAAATTTTTTGGCTCATTGACTTCTTTAAATAATTTTAAAAAGTTGTTCTTCTAAACAATATTCCTAAAAATTATACAACTCGCGTCAGATTTCATCTTCGCCATGAACGAGACTCATATTCATCTTCATCTTCGTCGTCATCATCATGCAAGAACAAATCTGAGGTTTCTGTTTCCTAAAAAAAGAGAGAGATGATATAATATGCTTAGTGGTACACAAACATTAAGTAAAATACTTTTCAGACTGAAGTAGAAACAGGCTAGTATACAAAGCCCAGGCTAGATTTCCAAGTGATGTACTCAAGAGTTTCTTTCAGAGCAAAAAAAAAATCCCAAACTCCTTTTTCTTTTTTTGTGGGGGGTGGGGGGGAGGCATATGATACCTTTCTTTATGTGGTACAGTATGTTTTCGTACATTAAAAATATTGTGTTTACCAAGTCAGGACACTGAGGTTATCATCTCAAAGGATTTATTTCTTTATGTTAATACCAATCAAAATCCTTTCTTCAAGATATTTTGCATAGTACAGCTGTTACTTATAACCATCCTCTGTGTAATAGAGCACCAACACTTATTCTTCCTGCTTGGCTGTGATTTTGTATTCATTAACCAGAATTACCTCATCCCCACAAACATTTTAAAAATGGATATAAATTCCCCTACTATGCTAATAAGAGATTTCTATTCTAACATCAGGAAAATAAATACTATGTAGCTGTATAATAGAAGAAACTTTAAAAAATTATGAGAAACGTCTTTGATAAACTTATTAAAATTAATTTTACTCCATTAATAGTTAAAAAATTGGCCAAACTCTTAAATTTTTTTATATTATCCAATTATTTGTAAGGAATGAATATACTAACTTCCCCATGATACCGACAGTCCACGTTATATAAAAATCTAAAATCTTACACAAATAAATAGCTATAAACATTAACAAAATACCAATACTTATATTCTTTCTAATATAGGGAGCATTTCTGCTATTGTTATGTAAAAGTATTCATACAGTCAGGAAACACTTGATCAACTATAAATGACTGACATCTTTTAAAATCATGATTATGGTGAATTAAATAATTTGTAATGCAGGCTAAGTGTTCACTTTAATAAATTACTTAGAAACACAAGTGCAAAAAAGTAAAATCAATTCTCATATTTTTAGAGATAGATTATTACTTCTAGACTGGTCTTAACTAACTACATGCATGAAAGGAAACCCAATACTTTAAACTTGTACTATTTAATGTTATAAAAAATATCTAATTAGGAAGTTATCTAATTCAACTCTTTAATTATTCAATCAGGGAATTTACCTCCTCCTTCACTTCTTCTTCCTCTGTCTCAGTGGATATAGATGGTACCTTGGGCTTGTGCCATGATATTTGTAGCCGACGATCTTTGAATTTTGATCCTTGGTTTGCAGCCTAAAATATATTTTAGAAGATCATCTAAGTTGTACTCATATTTACAATAATTTCTTCTAATTCCGTACTATTTAAAGTGTAACAATTTGGGGGATGGGGGGATCTGTTAAAGCAGATCCACAATCTAGGAAGAATGAAATCCCTTTTAATTAAGGTAACTCTTGGGAGGCTGAGACCGGAGGATCCAGGTTTGCGGCCAGCCTCAACTACCTAGTGAGGCTCTCTGCAACTTAGTGAGACCCTGTTTCAAAATAAAGAATAAAAAAATACGGCTGAGGGTATAGCTCGGAGGTAGAATGCCTCTGGGTTCAATCCCCAGTACCGCAAAAAAAAAAAAAAAAAAAAAAAATTAAGGCAACTCTATATTCTGGTCTGCCTTAGAGAGCCCACAGTTTGTATCTATTTCAGGTAAATTTTAACATGTCTTGGTTGCAATAAATTATATAATCACTCTATTATAAAAGTAATGAGAAAAAATTCTTTTAATTCTTGACCTTCGACTTTGAAAGTTAGTTTTTTTAATGTATGTATGTATTTATTGTGTGTGTGTGTGTGTGTGTGTGTGTGTGTGTGTGTGTGTGTGTGTTACTGGGGATGGAACCCAGAGGCATTTTGCTTTTGGGCTACACCTGCCGGATCTTATTTCTTATTTGGAAACAGGGTCTCGATAGGTTGATGAGTTTCACTACTTGCTGAGGCTGTCTTGAGCCTGTGATCCTCCTGTCTCAGTCTCCCAAGTGCAGGGATTATAGGCATGCACCATAAGTTACAAATTTAATCAGCTGAAAGCTACAAATTTAATCTTAAATTTTAATTTTAAATCTTAAAAACATGTAATTAAAAAAAAAAAAAGGTGAAACATAGGGCCAGGTACAGTGGAATGAATATACATGTAATCCCAGGTATTTGAGAGGCTGAGATAAGATGATAACAAAATCAAGGATAGCCTGGGCAACTTAGTGATACCCTGTCTCAAAATAAAATTTAAAAAGGGTTAGTGATACAGCTCAGTGGTAGAGAAAGCACTTGCCTAGCATGTGCAAGGCCCTGATTCAATCCCTAATACTGCAAAGCAAAGCAAAACAAAACAAAAAACAAAAAGATATACTATCTCATGTCTATTCATTTCACTGCATCTCCTACAGCCCTATTATATTTGACAATAATTCTTTTCAATTCCTCTTTTGAAATGCTATTCAATGAAAAGCAATCCTAGGTCATCTATGCATTTAATAAACAATGATTCAAAAAATCAGACACATACTATCCTAACTCAAGGTAAAATCGCTTCCTTTCAACTGTCTCCCTCTCCCCGATTTCTCTTTCTTCTTTTTCTCCCTCTCGCCTTCCCTCTCTCCCTCCTTCCCTTCCTTTGTGGTACTGGGCATTGAACCCAGGGGCATTCTACCTCCAGGCTACACCCCCTGCCCTTTTTATTTTTTTGTTTTGAATCAGGGTCTTGCTGAGTTGCTGAGAGTCCAGCTACATTTCTAAAGCAGTCCTCCAATCTGGGATCCTCCTGCCTCAGCCTCCCAAATCCTGGGTTTATGGGTATGCACCACCATGGCTTTTCAAATGTTTTTTGATACTATTTTCTAAACATCTTTTCCCTCTCCAATAAATTTCAATAAGAGAAGGCAAAAGTTTCATTCTAAAGACAAAGTAATAGGGACAAAAGAAAAGGGATCCAGAATTTCATGAAAACAAATACTTAATCTTTCCTACATCTTTTCTATCAAAGATGATAAATTTTAGAATATCCCTTTTGTGGCTATAGCATCTTAGTGAGACCTTGTTTCCAAATTAGAAATAAAACAGAGCCAGGTGTGGTGGCACACACGTGTAATCCTAGTACTTGGGAGGCTGAGACAGGAGGATCCAGATTGGCAGCCAGCGTCAGCTACTTAGTGAGGCCCTCCACAACTTAGTGAGACCCTATTTCAAAATAAAGAATAAAAAATAGGACTGAGGGTGTAGTTCAGAGGTAGAATGCCCCTGGGCTCAATCCCCAGTACCACAAAAAAAAAAAAAAAAAAAAAAAAAAAAAAAAAAAAAAAAAAGAAAAGAAAAAAAAGTTGAAAGTGGATGTCTCTAATGAAAGAAAAATGGAACAGGAGACTTGTGACTGTTAAAATAACTCAGTCAGGTATGATGGCAGACGCTTATAATCCCAGTACTTGGGAGACCGAAACAGGAGGATCACAGGTTTGAGACCAGCCTCAGCAATGTAGCAAGCCTCTCAGCAACCTAGTGAGACTGTTTCAAAACAAAAAAATAAAAAGTGATTGGGGAGCTGGGCATGGTAGGGCATGCCCGTAAGCTCAGTACTTAGAAGGCTGAGAAAGGAGGACTGCAGGTTCAAGACAGTCCCAGCAACTGAGCAAGGCCCTCAGCAACTTAAGGGATACCCTGTTTTAAGGGGAAAAAAAAGTTCTGGGGGTATAGTAGAACACCCCTGGGTTCAGTCATTAGTATCACAAATAACAATTATGATGACTCTTCAAATGATGTATGAACTTTTATGAAACTAAAACTAAAAAATTCCTTAAAAAAAGATTCTACGGTACTTGAGAATGTTGCCATTTTCTTCTTTCTGTATTTGCATGCTTTGAAGTTTTCTTTACTGAACATTATATAAGACACTCTTAGTTGCCTAATTAACCAATTGCTATTTAACCTCTTTCCATTTTTTTTGTACTGAGAACTGAATCCAGGTGCATTCTACCTCTGGGCTACAACCTCAACCCTTTTTTATGTTTTATTTTGAAACAGGATCTTGCTAAGTTACTAAAGTTCTAAGTTGCTGGAGCTGGCGTCAAACCTGTGATCCTCTTGTCTCTCAGCCTTCCAAGTATTGACATTACAGGTATACATGCCACTATGCCCTGGCTACCTCTTTTATTTTGAATGAATCCAGGTTTTCATCAGCATAATAGCACCATGGGAACCTCAGCTCAGAGGGCAAACCCTGATTGGTTTAATTTATTCATGGGAACTCCATTTGCCTCAACAGGGATTGCCTTAGAAATGGGTCCTGGAAAATTCTGGCTGAAACATATGAGGGCACATCAGTGAGTAGGAGTGGTGGTAGCAAGAAGGTAGGCATACTTTCTGGGAAAGTTTTCCTCACTGTTTCATTTAATTTAATTAATTTTTAAAATTAATTAATTGATTAATTTATTTATTATTTATTTATTCAGTGTGTGTGTGTGTGTGTGTGTGTGTGTGTGTGTATTACTGGGAATTGAGCCCAGAGGCATTCTACCTCTGAGCTATACCCCCAGACCAATTTCATTTCTTGTTTGGAAATAGGGTCTCACTAGGTTGCTGAGAGCCTCACTAAATTGCTGAAACTGTCCTAGAACCTACGATCCTCCTGTCTCAGTCTCCCAAGTACTAGGATTACAAGCGTGAGCCACCATGCTCGGCTTCCTTGCTATTTTAAAAACTGGCATAAGGATGGTACTCTTTTTTGCCTTTGGACACTCTTGTTAGAGGTTGTGATGTCTGGTGTTGTCACAGCTATCCTAGTGCCATGAGGGAAAATCCCAAAGAACAAGAACCAACATACTTGGAGAGCAGAGAAAAAATATGGAAAAAATGAGTGGCTGAGTTCTTAAATTAATCAATTCTAAAAGCTCCCTGCCACAAGATTTCTTGAAAAGAAAATAAATGCCCACATTTTCTGTCACTTGCAGCCAAATGTATTCTGAGAAGCATGTATTATCTTCATAATCAGGAAGGAAAAGATAACCCGTTTTACCCTATATCACTGTACAAAAGCTTAATCACACTATCAAATACAAAAATCTTGTAGATAACTGATGCATGATACTTGAAAAATAATAAAGTATAGTGCAAATATTTCAAATATTTAGGAAAATAACTTTCCTTATTGAAAAGTAGCCAAACATCTCTTTAACCCGGAATAAAGGAATGTGCCTTAGTTTTTGTCCTCTCTGTGCCCTTAAGCAAGGCTCTGACTTAAAATCTTCAGCTTTTAAACTAACCTGTAGTGTTAAAATATTTCCTGTTAAGACAGGAATTCTTAATAAAGATCCTTAATTTCCTTACATCTCTGTGAAATTAAAATATATAAAGATTCTTTTTAAAAAGTTCTTTCTAAAAAAATAATTTTTTCTGAACTTATTGACTTTGATTTTTAAAATACATAAAATTCTATTTATATACTACATATTTTAAACAAATGTTTTTAAACATAAATATTTAACATACAAAGTATATTATACTATATATAACAACATATGCCAGGCATCTGCAAACTATAGCTCTCAGGCAACGTGGTCTAGCACCCTGTTGGTCTCAAACTCCTATGCTTACATATTCTTGCCTCAGCCTCCTATACAGCTGGGACTAGATACATGCCACTGTGCCTGGCTTGGCATACTAATTTTGATGGCCTATAAGAATGGTTTTTATTTTTTTTTTGCGGTACTGGGGATTGAACCCAGGGGCGTCCTACCTCCGAGCTACACCCCCAGCCCTATTTTTTATTCTTTATTTTGAAACAGGGTCTCACTAAGTTGCGGAATGCCTCACTAGGTAGCTGAGGCTGGCCCCGAACCCGGATCCTCCTGTCTCAGCCTCCCAAATGCTGGGATTACAAGCGTGTGCCACCACGCCCGGCTCTGGTTTTTACTTTTTAGAAAAGGTTATTTTAAAAAATAGAGAGAGAAAAGAAGTAGAAGAAAGAAGAGAAGGAAGAGCAGGGAAGAAGAGAAGAAAATGTGACAGATCATAAGTAGTTCACAAAAACTTAAAATATTTATATCTGGACCTTTACAGAACAAGTTGCCCAAATTTGATATTTACTATTAAAATATTTACACATTTAGATATATGTTTTAATGTTGTTATACATACCATGCATTATATATTAAATATCCTATTATTTTACATGTGTATATACTTTCTTTTTTGCAGTGCTGGGATTGAATTTAGGAACTTCCACACACAGGGCAAACACTATCACTGATCTATAAACACTATCACTGATCTTTTGATGTAAATAGCTTACACTTAAAAACCCAAGGTCAACACATATTCTCAAATTTGGTTTTAAAGTATACAAGAAGCTGGGCGTGGTGGCGCACGCTTGTAATCCCAGCATTCGGGAGGCTGAGACCGGAGGATCCGGGTTCGCGGCCAGCCTCAGCTACCTAGTGAGGTATTCCGCAACTTAGTGAGACGCTGTTTCAAAATAAAGAATAAAAAATAGGGCTGGGGGTATAGCTCGGAGGTAGAACGCCCCTGAGTTCAATCCCTAGTACCACAAAAACAAAACAAAACAAACAAAAAAAACTATACAAGATAAAAATGCTGATGGCTCATCCTAAAAGTAAATTTGAGGTAAAAAGTCTTATTTTCAAAGATGTATGTAACTGGGCATGGTGACACACTCCTATAATCCCAGTCCTGAGGAGGCTGAGACAGGAGGATGGCACAAGTTCCAGACCAGTCTCGACAACAGTGAGACTTTCAGCAACCTAGTGAGACCCTGTTTCAAAATAAAAAATAAAAAGGGCTGGGAGTGTAGATGGGAGGTGGAATGCCCCTGGATTCAATCCTCAGTACCACCATCACCACCAAAAAAAAAAAAAAGTATGAGAAATAAATGTCTAAAAGGGAAAAAGCAGACTGGAATTCTGCTACCCAGAACTAACAATTTAATGTACTTTCTCATCAAGTTCATGTACAATTTTGTATGACACCTTTTCTTCATAGTACTGGAGAATGAATTGGGGGTGGGGGGGTCTTATTACTGACCTATATCCCTAGCCCTCCCTCTTTTAATTTTGTGTGTCTGTAGGGGCGGGGGGTACTGAGGATTGAACTCGGGGGCATTCTGCTTCCGAGCTATATCCCCAGCTATATTTTATTTTTTATTTTGAAACAGGATCTCATGAAGTTGTAGAGGGCCCCCTGAGGTTGCTGACCTGGCTGCAAACCTGCGATCCTTCTGTGTCAGCCTCCCAAGTACTAGGATTACCAGCATGCACCACCATACCAGGCTCCCCCCTTTTAAATTTTGACACGGGCCTGGCCTCAAACTTGTGATCCTTCTGCTTCCGCCTCCCAAGTTGCTGAGATAACAGACAGTATCTCATCTTTTTTTAACCTAATAATCCTAAACTTAAGTCAATCCTGAACTTTTAATCATATCATTAAACAGTCTTTGAAAATGCGTTTTTTACAGGCAGCAAAACACTGTTGAACAATTAGATGGTTCCCATCTTCACTACTGAGATTGCTGCAATGTGAATACTTACACACTTTTTTTTGTGCGGTGCTGGGGATTGAACTCAGGGGCGTCCTACCTCCGAGCTATACCCCCAGATCTATTTTTTATTCTTTATTTTGAAACCGGGTCTCACTAAGTTGCGGAGTGCCTCACTAGGTAGCTGACGCTGGCCGCGAACCCGGATCCTCAGGTCTCAGCCTCCCCAATGCTAGGATTACAAGCGTGCGTCACCATGCCCGCTACTTATACAAATTTTTGTACATCATAATTCCCTTGTGATAAAATCTTGACACAGACTAGCAGATACAAGAATAAACTCTGAAGGACTCTAGAATCAGATCCTTACATTAGCTTCACTAAAACTCATTCATCAAGCCGGGCATGGTGGCGCACGCTTGTAATCCCAGCATTCGGGAGGCTGAGACCGGAGGATCCGGGTTCATGGCCAGCCTCAGCTAACTAGTGAGGCACTCTGCAACTTAGTGAGACTCGGTTTCAAAATAAAGAATAAAAAATAGGGCTGGGGGTATAGCTCGGAGGTAGAATGCCTCTGAGTTCAATCCCCAGTACTGGAAAAAAAAAAAAAAAAAACTCATTCATCATCTTTTCATATAAGATGTTTCTCTCATGATCCTTTCACAATCATTAAGGATAGCAGGAGGATATAAAAATACAGCTTTTAGCAAGGCATGTTGGCATACACCTATAATCCCAGTACTTGGGAGGCTGAGATAGGAGGATCACAGGTTCAAAGCCAGTCTCAGCAACTTAGGCTATCAACAACATAGTAAGACCCTGTTTCCAAGTAAGAAATAAAGTAGGACTGGAGAT
The DNA here is from genome assembly GCA_004027655.1 of Graphiurus murinus. Classification (NCBI taxonomy): domain Eukaryota; kingdom Metazoa; phylum Chordata; class Mammalia; order Rodentia; family Gliridae; genus Graphiurus; species Graphiurus murinus. The sequence goes on from PVLC010012362.1 coordinate 25,716, forward strand.
GTAACTTGGAGGTAGAACACCCCTAGGTTCAACCCCCAGCACCACAAAAAAAGACATAACACACACACACAGATTTTAGCTGGGCATGGTGTTGCACACCTGTAATTTCAGTACTTGGGAGGTTGAGACAGGACAATCATAGGTTTGAGGACAGCTGTAGCAACATAGCAAGACCCTCAGCAACTTACTAAGACCTTGTTTAAAAATAAAAAATAAAAAGGGCTGGGGGTACAGCTCAAAGGTAGAAAGCCCCTGGTCTAATCCCTAATACAAAAAAGAAAAAGAAAGTACAGATTTTTATCTTGACCTCTTTGGGATAAGAAACTTTTGTACAAAGGCTGTTCTACCACTGAGCTACACCCCCAGTCCTTCTTTTTTTTTTTTTTTTTTTTTGCGGTACTGGGGATTGAACTCAGGGGCATTCTACCTCCGAGCCACACCCCAGCCCTATTTTTTATTCTTTATTTTGAAACCGAGTCTCACTAAGTTGCGGAGTGCCTCACTAGGTAGCTGAGGCTGGCCGCGAACCCGGATCCTCAGGTCTCAGCCTCCCGAATGCTGGGATTACAAGCGTGCGCCACCACGCCCGGCTTCCCAGTCCTTCTTATTTAAAAAAAAAACAGGGTCTCACTAACCTGCAATTCTACTGTCTCAGTCTCCCAAGTACTGGGATTACAGGTATGTACCACTGCACCTGGCTTGTAGCTCAATATTTACTGAATGAATGAATGAGTGGTTGGAAAGAGAAGATACTCTGTAAATGCCCAAAATAATAAAGAAATTTGTCTGTAGCTAATCTCTGTATGTTTGCTAGCCAGGCATGGTGGCGCATGCTTGTAATCCCAGCATTTGGGAGGCTGAGACCAGAGGATCCGAGTTCTCGGCCAGCCTCAGCTACCTAGTGAGGCACTCCGCAACTTAGTGAGACTTGGTTTCAAAATAAAGAATAAAAAAAAAATAGGGCTGGGGGTATAGCTCGGAGTAGAATACCCGAGTTCAATCCCCAGCACTGCAAAAAAAAAAAAAAAAAAAAAAAAAAAATAGGGCTGGGGGTACAGCTTGGAGGTAGAATGCCCCTGAGTTCAATCCCCAGTACTCCAAAAAAAAAAGATAAGTGGCTGCTTGCATACAGAATACAACTAAAACATGCCTGCTATCCGAATAAATGCATTTCTTGAATTTCACCTCTGAACCAGATTGTTTTCACTTATTGACTTCAAGTACCTGGTAAACCATGTAATAATTCTAAAACAAAAATCAAATGTGGCTTGGGAACAACTTGTCACTACAAATGCAATTATGTGCAGCATAATGGAATTAAAGAGCAAGAACTACTGCTTGAACTTCAATTATATTAATAAGAATTTGCTAATATACATGTTTTTACAACTAAATTTTCTAAACTATAAAACATTTAGTATTTATACAGACAGTAACAAAGAAAATGCTGAATACAGTTTTGAGAGTTAGCATTTGCTACTTTAAAAACTTACTGAGAAATGCTGAAGTAATTCATCTTTTTCCTCCTCAATGAATCCCCTAACTGTTAGTGCTTTGGGGCGGTGATCCACCACCATGTGATTTAGTGAGCCTCTCCCTCTTCCTCCACGGCCTCGGCCTCTTCCTCGACCTTGAGAGGACATGGTCTTTCCTCGACCCACAGGTAAAATACCTAATCGTGCAGCCTGAATAACAACAAAAGGTAGAATGTAATATACATTGTTAGACTAAACCTTGAAAAAAAAGAAGAGAAAGCTTTTTTTGAGGTGTTAAATGTAGTGGGTTAAATCTTACCTCAACCTGTAACTGATTGAGTTTTTTCCGTAATTCTGTTGTGTCTTCTCCTGAGGATAGTCTCTTGTGGAGGTCCAGTTCAGTATCTAGTAACTCTTTCTGGGCCTTTGGAAAAATAAGAGGAAAAAAGTATTTTTAAAAAAATAACTTCCAAGGTCTTATTGAGAACATTAGAGTTACATAATGACATGTATCTCTTTTGGGAAAATGAGAGAATACAACAAACATTGGTGTTTTAAGGAAAGTAACAACAGACATGCTACTGCAAATGTGTAGACAGCATAATGATATCACTAGAAAATAAAAAGTAGTATTACTGTATAAGATGGCCAAAAATTAGGCTCTGAGAAATCAGCTGAAATGAGGGAACCAAGAATATTCACATAATGCATCATAAATAAAATATAATGGGGCAAAATGAAATATGCCCCATTCATTTATTAACAGTACAAAGGTAACAGTTATAGAGCTACTTTCAGACAGGAACCTGCTTAACTGTTGCCATTCTTTTTTTTTTTTTTTAATGAGACACAGTATTTACCAGTTTTAGGTGGCATAGCTGTGCAAGATGTTTTTCCTCCCATGCCCTCTTTAATTTTTAAAATGTACATATAACCAGGTATGGTGGTAGTACATGTCTGTAGTCCCAGCTACTAGAGAGGCTAAGGCAGGAGGATCACTTCAGCCCAGAAGTTTGAGATGAGCCTGAACAACATAGTGAGGCTCCAGCTCTTAAAATACATACATACATAAATAATACATATGCTCTTTCTATAACTAGGGAAAATCTCAATAAAAATAACATTTTTATTATATTTTATAAAATCCGTTCTAATTAAATACTTTATATACCTATACTAATAAAGAACCATAATTTCAAATATACTATACATTATAGTTGCATTCTGCATAGTTGACGTTTATTCCCAGTTCTAAAAGTGCTGGAAATTATCTAGAAGTCCACTACAGAGCTGTAGGATAATGGAACTTCTATGTAAAATAAGTGCTTTCCTAAAGTAAAGAAACAGATAGGAATTCATAAAATTAGATTTAAATGGAACTAGAACTTCTGATTATTCTTTTTAAAAGCATGCCAAGTTTTTACTCATATCAAGACCAGTGATATCTTTTAACTATTAAAAGGGATAGTTTTATTATAACAGTAGTATTGCGCTAGAAAAAAACCCTGCTGAAATAGCTTATGCTAAACAGCATATGAGGCCACAGGTTCAAGCCCCAGCACCAAAACAACAACAACAAAATAAAACACATTCCTGTTCAAACAGGATTTTTACCTCTTCTGAAAGAGAGTACATAGCATCTTTAGAATGTCTATCTTCCCATTAGGTTAGTAGCCACCTAAGGCTTTCATGGTACTTTCAAAGTGCTAAGCACATGGCAGATGTTCAATAACCTATGTTAAAAGAAAACTGCAAATAGATACCTCTGTTTTTGTCTTCACTTTGGATGGTGTGGAGACTGCAGACGATGTTTTCAATTCATCTTTTAATTGTGAGATCTTTTCTCCAAGCTCTTTCAAAGTCTTCATTATATTTGCTCTTTCTTCTGGTTTCATGTTTTTGTTTTTTTCTAGTTTGGATATCAACATCTACGAAATAAGCAGAAAAAGTAAAACTATGCTTAAAAAAGTATGCCTTAAAAACTTTACTATTAGAGATACCTTGGTAAATAAAATCTACACACTAATTCCAAACAATGAGTTCTTATCTTACCTTTTGGCATTCTATTTGTTTTTCTAACATTTCTTGCCTCTTTTTCCTCATATCTTGTTGCAGCTTCATTGCTTCCTATATTGACAGGTAAAGAAGAAATTAGTAATGAATAACAAAATTTGCCAATGACAGATAATACTACTCTATTCTCAATACATCTCTTCTGGGCCATCCATCTCTAAGATTTTCCTCCTAATCAAAAAATAGTTGAAGCTGGGCATGGTGGCACATGTCTGTAATCCCAATACTTGGGAGGCTGAGATAGGAGAATCACAGGTTTGAGGCCAGGTGAAGCCTTAGCCTCAGCATCTTAATGAGAACCTGTTTCAAAAATAAAAAGCCAGGCATGGCAGCACACGCTTGTAATCCCAATACTTGGGAGTATTGCAGGTTAGAGGATAGCCTCAGCAAACAGTGAGACTCTCATTAACCTAGTGAGAACCTGTTGTTTCAAAATAAAAATAAAATAGGCCTGAAAGTGTACCTTGGAGGCAGAATGCCCATGGGTTCAATCTCCAGTGCCATGAAAATAAATTAATTAATTAAAATAAAATAGGGGTAGGGGTGTGTCTCAAGTTAGAACACCCCTGGATTCCATCCCCAGTAGTAAGTTCAAGGTCAGCCCTGGCAACTTAGCCACTGAAAGGAAACTGTAAAATATTTTTTCTGTTGGTTAATCTCTTTTGATTTTCAAGTCACATTAAATGGAAAAGAAGGTATACGCCAGGCATGGTGGCACATGTTTGTAATCCCAGTACTTGGGAGGCTGAGACAGGAGGATTGCAGGTTCGCGGCCATCCTCAGCTAGTTAAGGAGGCCTTCCTCAACATAGTGAGACCCTGTTTCAAAATAAAGAATTAAAAATAGGGTTAGGAGCTGGGCGTGGTGGCGCACGCTTGTAATCCCAGCATTCGGGAGGCTGAGACCGGAGGATCGGGGTTCGCGGCCAGCCTCAGCTACCTAGTGAGGTAATCCGCAACTTAGCGAGACCCTGTTTCAAAATAAAGAATAAAAAAAATAGGGCTGGGGGTATAGCTCGGAGGTAGAATGCCCCTGAGTTCAATCCCCAGTACCGCAAAAAAAAAAAAAAAATAGGGTTAGGGGTATAACTGGGAGGTAGAAGGACCCTGGGTTCAATCCCCAGTGCCACCAAAAAAAGAAGGTATAGAATAGAGAATTAAAAAAAATACAGAAAATCAACAAAACCAAAAGCTGGTTTCTTGAAAAAATAAACAAAATAGATAAACCATTGGCCAACCTAACCAAAAGAGAACATCAACCCAAATTAGCAAAATAAGAGATGAAAAAGGTGATATTACCACTGACAGTGTGGAAATACAGAGGATCGTCAGAAACTATTTTGAAAAACTATACTCCAACAAAATGGAAAATCTAGAAGAAACTGACAAATCTCTAGATACATATAACTTCCTAAATTGAGTCAAGAAGATATAGAAAACTTAAATAGACCAATAGCAGTCAAAGAGATAGAAACAGCAATAAAGAGTTTACATCAAACAAAAGCCCAGGGCCAGATGGTTTTCCAAGTGAATTTTATAAAACATTTATAGAAGAGCTAATCCCAATACTCCTCAAACTATTCTAGGAAATAGAACGGGACCCACCCCCAAACACATTCTATGAAGCCAACATCACATTAATACCAAAGCCAAATAAAGAAAGCTCAAGAAAAGAAAACTATAGGCCTATATCATTGATGAACTTAGATGCAAAACTGCTAAACAAAATACTAGCAATGCACATTCAAAACCACATCAAGAAAATTATACACCATGACCAAGTCCGGTTCCCAGGGATGCAAGGCTTGTTCAACATATTGAAAAACAATCCATGTAATTCACCACATAAACAGAATCAAAGACAAAAATCACATGATCATTTCAATTGATGCTGAAAAAGCATTTGACAAGATCCAACACCCATTCATGCTAAAAGCACTGCAAAGAATCGGAATAGAAGGAACATACCTCAAAATCATAGAGGCAATATACAATAGGTCCACAGCTAATATCATATTAAATGGAGAGAAACTGTAAGTGTTCCCACTAAAAACAGGAACAAGACAAGGATGTCCATTATCATCTCTTCTGTTCAACATAGTACTTGAGACTCTAGCCAAAGCAATAAAGCAAGAAAAGGAAATCAAAAGGGTAAAAATAGGGAAAGAAGAACTAAAACTATTCCTCTTTGCAGATGACATGATACTATACCTAGATGACCCAACAAAGTCAACGAAAAAACTTACAGAACTGATCAACAAATTCAGCAAAGTGTCTGGATACAAAATCAATCTTAAAAAATCAGAAGCTTTCCTGTATGCCAACCATAAATCCACTGAAAAAGAAATCAGAGAGCCGAGCGTGGTGGCACACGCTTGTAATCCCAGTATTCGGGAGGCTGAGACCGGAGGATCTGGGTTCGCAGCCATCCTCAGCTACCTAGTGAGGCACTCCGCAACTTAGTGAGACTCGGTTTCAAAATAAAGAATAAAAAATGGGGCTGGGGGTATAGCTCGGAGGTAGAATGCCCCTGAGTTCAATCCCCAGTGCCACAAAAAAAAAGAAAGAAAGAAAGAAAGAAATCAGAGAACAATTCCACTCACAATAGCACCCCGAAAAATAAAATACTTACTCTACTACAAAGCCACAGTAATAAAAACAGCATATCGGCACAAAAACAGACACACAGACCAATGGAGCAGAATAGAAGATTCAGAAACATACCCAAGTGCTTACAGTCAACTGATTTTTGACAAAAGAACCAAAAACATACACTGGAAAAAAAAAAAAGATAGCCTCTTTAACAAATGGTGTTGGCAAAACTGGTTAACCATATGCAGGAAAATGGAAATAAACCCCACTTTCTCACCCTGCACAAGAGTCAACTCAAGGTGGATCAAAGACCTGGAAGTCAGGCCAGCGACCTTGCAGCTACTTGAAGAGGGTATAGGACCAACACTTGAACACATAGGCACAGGTAAAAACTTTCTCAACAAGATCCCAAAAGCACAAGCAACTCAAAGGAAGATCAATACATGGGATTGCATTAAACTGAAGAGCTTCTGTGCAGCAAAGGAAACTATCAGAACCTCAACAGAGGGCACAGTGGGAGAAAATTTTTGCCAGCTACTCTTCTGATAGAGGATTAATAGCTAGGGTATACAGAGAACTCAAGAAAATAACAGCTAAGAAAACAAATAACCCAATTAAAAAATGGGCAAAGGCCGGGATTGGTGGCACACGCTTGTAATCCCAGCATTCGGGAGTCTGAGACCGGAGGATCTGGGTTCGAGACCAGCCTCAGCTACCTAGTGAGGCACTCCGCAACTTAGTGAGACCCGGTTTCAAAATAAAGAATAAAAAATAGGACTGGGGGCATAGCTCGGAGGTAGAACACCCCTGAGTTCAATCCCTAGTACCGCAAAAAAAAAAAAAAAATGGGCAAAGGATATAAATAGACACTTCACAAAAGAAGAAATACAAATGGCCAATAAATATATGAGGAAATGTTCAACATCATTAGCAATCAGAGAGATGCAAATCAAAACTACCTTGAGATTTCACCTAACCCCAATCAGAATGGCAATCATCAAGAACACAAACAACAACAAATGCTGGCAAGGGTGTGGAGAAGTGGGAACTCTAATACATTGCTGTTGGGATTGCAAATTAGTGCAACCACTTTGGAAAACAATATGGAGGATCCTCAGACGAATGGGAATGAACCTACCATATGACCCAGCAATACCACTTCTGGGTATCTATCCAAAAGAATGGAAACCAAACTATCAGACTGATGCATGTGTATCTGTGTTCATAGCTGCACAATTTACAATTGCCAAACTATGGAACTAGCCAAGATGTCCATCAATAGATGAATGGATTACAAAACTATGGGATATGTACACAATGGAATTTTACTCAGCCATAAAGAAGAACAAAATCATGTTATTTGTAGGGAAATGGATAGAACTGGAAAACATTATGTTAAGTGAGATTAGTCAGTCACAAAGAGTAAAAAATCGTATGCTCTCTCTAATATGTGGAAGCTAGGGAGAAAATGGGACATAAGAGGGACTCCAGATGAAGAAGGAGAAACTTTAGGTTAGCAAAGAACTTGACTTAACGGAAGGTGATGGGGGTAGGGAAGACACCATAATGAGCATGATGTACTTTCAGGAACACACCAAAGTCAACAATCACTAAACTGAACTTGAGAAGGAGGTAGTGGGGTGGGAAATGGGGAAGGGTTAAATGAGAAATGTGTGTATATATGCCTTTTCCAGCGTGTACCTAACAAAGATGTATGATTACAGTGCACCAATTAAAAAAAAAAAAAAGGCATAGGTGTAGAGGGGTAGGGGTTAGGGGTGTGTGTGTGTATGTGTGTACTGGAGAATGAACCCAGGGGCATTCTACCTCCAAGCTATATCCCCAGTCCTATTTTATTCTTTATTTTGGTTTTTCTTTGTTTTTTGTGATCCTGGAAATTGAATCCAGGGTCCTTCTGCCTCCGAGCTACATCCCCAGCCCTATTTTTTATTCTTTATTTTGAAACAGTGTCTCACTAAGTTGGAGGGCCTCACTAAGTAGCTGAGGCTGGCTGTGAACCTGTGATCCTCCTGTCTCAGCTTCCTAAGTACTAGGATTACAAGCGTGTGCCACCACACCCGGCTAAAGTATAGCATTATGATGGAGTTCTACAACAAGAACTGATTTAAAGATGTTAACATAATCACTTAAGAATTCAGTAACCCCTTCCTCTGTAAGTCAAGATGAATGGAGATTGGTACCTGTTTTTTTTTAAGAACTTCTTGAACATCATGAGATTTAGACCCAGAACAAAGCTTTGAAGATGTCTTTAAGTTTGAAGAGCTATAAATTGTTTTTGGATGGCCTGGAGTTGAAAATACCTAAAAACAAAAACAAAGAATAAGAAATACATAAATAATAATCTCACAAATGACTAAAATGATTTTTAGAAAGACTAAATTATTTTTTAAGACTATATATTTCTATACTTGTTAGGAGTTTGTTTTTTTTTTTCTCAGAACTGAGGATTGAATGCAGGGGCATTCTACCTCTAGGCTACACCCCCAGCCCTATTTTTTGTACTTTATTTGAAAACAGGGTCTCACTAAGTTGCAGAGATCCTCACTAAGTAGCTGAGGCTGAATGTGAACCCAGATCCTCCAGTCTCAGCCTCCCAAGTACTGGGATTACAAGCCTGCACTACCACGCGCAGCTGTTAAATTTTTTTAATTTAAAATTTTCATTTATTTTAATTTTTATTTTGGTGGTATGGGAGATGGAACACAGGGGCATTCTACCTCTGAACTATAACCCCAGACCTATTTTATTCTTTTATTTGGAAACAGGGTCTTACTAAGTTGCAGAGGCTGGCTGTAAACCTGTGATCCTCCTGTCTCAGCCTCCCAAGTACTGGTATTACAAGTGTGCGCCGCCATATCTGGCTTTAAATTTTTCATTTATAAGCTAGTTCTTTATACAAAATACAACTATAATACCAGTACTTGGGAGGCTCAGAAAGGAGGATCGCAATTTGGAGGCAAGCCTCAGCAATTTAGCAAGACCTTCACTTAGTGAGACCTTGTTTCAAAATAAAAATTAAGTGGGGTGTGGTGGCACACACCTGTAATCTTAGTACTGGGAGGCTGAGAGTAAGGCAGAGGCCCTGAAATTACTCTTGGTTAGAAACAAGAATAAAAACTCCTTCAGAGCCCCTCCACCAGCTGTTAGCAAGCAGACAGCTAGCAAGATAAAAGACAGAACTGGCCTCCTCAGATATAAACAAGGCAGCTTCCTCCCTAGACAGTTCAAGAGGTATGAGTTAGCACCCCCCCCCCCAATATAAACAAGGCAGAATCTCCCTAGGCCACCTGGGAGATAAGACGCAAGCAGACAGAGAATAGGGAGACCATTCTGCTTATGTATGCTAGGTATAATAAATTGCTTGCTTACCCCTCCTACCTCCCCTTCACAATTAAGTGACCAAATGTATAAAGAACTTGTAATTTCAGTGCTGGGGCCCAGATCCTAAGCTTTTGCTTTCTTGTCCCAAGCAATCTGGATAAGGGATACTTAACCTGTGCCAGCACTGCTAGCAATATGATTAATAAAAAGAGATTTTTAATATTTCTTTTGGGGAAGCTGGGTTTGGTGGCACACGCTTGTAATCCCAGCACTTGGGAGGCTGAGACAGGAGGATCCAGGTTCGTGGCCTCAGCTACCTAATGAGGCCCTCCACAACTTAGTGAGACCCTGTTTCAAAATAAAGAGTAAAAAAATAGTGTGGGGGTATAGCTCGGAGGTAGAATGCCCCTGAGTTCAATCCCCAATACCGGAAAAAAAAATTTCTTTTCGGGGATGGTGTAGTTTTAGCTCAGTGGCAGACTGCTTGCCTACCATTAAAGAGGCCCTAGTTTTGCTCTCCAACACTGCATAACAAATAAATAAAAATTTCTTGTCTTCGAGGTGTATCCCATTAAGAATATATAGTCAGATCAGTGTGCTTTCAAGCATTCTCAATCATTTTTCTTTTTAATTTTTAGGGATTACCTTTATTTTATAATTATATTCAGGAAAACAAGACATAATCAAAGATATCTAGCTTCTGTTATACTTGCCATAAATATTGAATTTAAATCATATGAATTATCTATTTCTTCTGCAACCCCTACTGTTTGTTTGGGGGTTTTTTTTGTTTTGAAACAGGGTCTCACTAAGTTGCTAAGACTGGCCTCAAGCCTGTGATCCTCCTGTCTCTTCCTCTCAAGCACTGGGATTATAGATGTGGGCCACCACGCCTGGTGATGTATTACATTTTAAAGTAAACAGCCAGGAGTGGTGACAAACTCTTGTAATATCAGTACTTGGGAGGCTGAGACAGGAGGATGACAGGTTTGTGGCCAGCCTCAACTACTTAGTGAGATACTCTGCAACTTAGTGAGAGTCTGTTTCAAAAATAAAGAATAAAAAATAGGGATAGGGGTGTAGCTTAGAGGTAGAATGCCCCTGGGTTCAATCCTTGGCACATCAATCAATCAATCAATCAATCAATCAAGTGAGCAACCAACCAACCAACCAACCAGTCCCCTACTGAGAGTCATTTGGAGTTTTGCAATTACAAAGAGCAACTGGTAGTAGCCTTGCACATATGTTTTTTCATATTTTGGCTGGTTTTCTTTGGCACAGATTCTCAGAAGATTACTACTTTAGAGTAAAAGCATATATAAATTTTGCCAGATACTGCCACATTTCCTTTCATGGGAGCTATATCATTTAGCATTTTCATCAGTATGTAAATCTGATATACATATAGAATTTACCCTGGTTTATGATGTAATTAAAAAGAGAGATCTATAGCCGGGCGTGGTGGCGCATGCTTGTAATCCCAGCATTCGGGAGGCTGAGACCGGAGGATCCGGGTTCGCGGCCAGCCTCAGCTACTTAGTGAGGCCCTCCGCAACTTAGTGAGACTCGGTTTCAAAATAAAGAATAAAAAAAAATAGGGCTGGGGGTATAGCTCGGAGGTAGAATGCCCCTGAGTTCAATCCACAGTACCGCAAAAAAAAAAAAAAAGAGAGATCTAATTTTATCTTTTCCATAGCTATACAGTTATCCCAATATCATTTGTCAAAAAGTCCACTATTTCTCCACTGATTCAGGATACTTTGTTAGCACATAATAAATTCCTATTTGCAATTGAGTCCATTTTTAGATTTTCTATTCATTCTACCAGTCTGTCTAATTATATACTGTTAGAGACAATGATTAATTACCCATGTTTTGTTAAAACCAGCCATGCGTTGTGTGCTAATAGTATAGACCTAGGAAACAATAACCCGGACCTAGATGCCCATGACGCTTGTACTGAGCTATGGTTGAGGGGCTTCGGTACATTCAGTAGATTAAGACAATAGGTCTTGTAGGGGCTACTAAACCTCATGTAATGTTTTGTATGTTATGTTGCCATTGTATAAGCTAACATTCCCACGTTACTTCTCTTGTATGAGCTAACTTTTCCATGTTCTTTTTCTTGTATAAGCTTCCTGGTGTCATGGTATAAAAAGGTCCTGTGAAATAAACTCGCTGCTGCAGTATTCACTGTCAGCCCTCCCAGTAATGACTTAGTATTGATTTTGTCTTTAATCCTCACTCCCCACTTCAGGACTGTTCTACAATGTCGCGGGATTGACAGGTGGAGCCGGAACAGGGATCTGAAGACTGGGGAATCCGTGAAGGACACCGCAAAAAATAAGGTACGTACCAAAAGCTGAGGGTGAGCGGTGATTTACTCGGAGTTTGTAATATAGTATAATATGGGACAAGGAAATAGCTGGCTGCTTTTTGTACATATGCTTACAAACATGTTGCAAGCCCGAGGGACTATGGTAGGACAACAGAAACTTAAGAAATTTTTGCTTTTTGTAGAAAAAGTCTATCCTTGGTTTCCTGAAGAAGGAACTGTAAATATAGAAATAATACAGCAAAGGCAACGCCTTGCTCAATTAATTTTGGTTCCTCAGGCCAAAATTGATAATATAGCTTTAAGAAAGAAAAGAGGCACTAAAGGTTTTGGACCCTCAGATGCTTATTGGATTCAAGCCATGGGCTCTCAGAGACCTGAGCTTTGTTTAAATATGAATTGATGGGCATTCACTGGGTTGCTGGACACCTGGGTCAATGTGTCTGTTATAACTGCTTTACAATGGCCTGATCACTGGCCAAAACGACCTATTATTACAGATCTCCAAGTCATTGGCCAGACTCATAGCCCGGAACAAAGTTCTGATGTATTGACTTGGACAGATCTTGAGAGACAAACTTTCCGACCCTACATTGTGCCAAAACTTCCAGTTAATCTTTGAGGACGAGATGTTATTAAAAAAAATAATAATAAATAAAAAAATTTAAAAAGGGAGTTTATTTGTATAGTCCTAATTCTGTAGTTACACAGCAAATGTTTCAACAAGGATTTCTACCAGAAAAGGGACTAGGTGTAAAAGGGCAAGGAATACAATACCCCATATCTTGCAAAGCACATTTAGATCAGACTGGTGTAGGATATTTTTAACTGGGGTCACTGAAGAGCCTGCACCCCATGCAGATGCCATACAATAGAAATCTGATGACCCTATATGGGTGGATCAGTGGCCCCTTACATCAGAAAAGATTCAGGCTGCCTGTATGTTAGTGCAGGAACACTTGGACAAAGGGCATATTGAACCTTCTAATTCTCCCATATTTGTTATTAGGAAAAAATCTGGAAAATGAAAGCTGCTACAAGATTTAAGACAACTCAATAAAACTATGAAATTAATGGCGGCGCTGCAGCCCGGATTGCCTACACCTGCTGGCATACCTAAAGATAGTTATAAAATAATTTTAGATTTGAAGGATTGTTTTTATACTATTTTTTTTTTTTTTTTTACGGTACTGGGGATTGAACTCAGGGGCATTCTACCTCGAGCTATACCCTCAGCCCTATTTTTTATTCTTTATTTTGAAACCGAGTCTCACTAAGTTGCGGAGTGCCTCACTAGGTAGCTGAGCCTGGCCACGAACCCGGATCCTCCGGTCTCAGCCTCCCGAATGCTGGGATTACAAGCGTGCGCCACCACGCCCGGCTCGGTTTTTATACTATCTTATTAGACCCCAAGGATTGTCAGCGTTTTGCTTTCAGTGTCCCTTTTCTTAATTCTAATAAGCCTATGGACCGGTATCATTGGAAAGTATTACCACAAGGAATGGCCAATAGTCCCACCTTGTGTCAAAAATTTGTGGCACAAGCATTACAAGGTGTACGTAAAAATCATCCCTCTGTATATATTATTCATTATATAGATGATATCCTGCTGACACATAAAAATAAAGGTTATCTTCTTGCTGTTATGCTGACTCAAAAAAATAAAAATAAAAATAAAAAAGGGGGAGATCTACCCCACAACACCGACTAATAGTATTGCCCATGCTCTCTTTATTCTTAAGTTTCTAAATTTGGATGTTGACAGTCGCTCTGCTGCTGACCGCTTCTGGGACCCTAAATCTCATATGGGTTTTGCTCAGGTTTACTGAAGGGATGTTAACACTGGAAAATGTTAAACCCGACCCGGTGCTAAACTGGGGTCGAGGTCATGTTTGTGTTTTTTCCCAAGAAGAAGATGGTCCACGATGGTTACCAGAGCGATTGGTCAAGGAAGCTCCTGTGACACCTCCTGTTGGCTCTGATTCTGCATGCTCACCTGAGTGTGACGGCTGAGGTGTATTGGGCTTATTTCCCAGAGCCACCACTGTTACATCCAGCAGTGTGGGAAGACAGAGAGATCATTGTCATGGTGAACAACTCTCGTCTGCTGGGTCTGCCTGCAACAGCCAATTCTCCACCTTCTGAAATGTGCCTATCAATTATACAGGCCTAGGTACTGGAGTACCCATTTGCTTTTCAAAAAGTGTGACTGTTCCAGGATGCCTGACATGTAACTGCTTGTGTACTTTTACCTTATATGATATTAATTGGACATATTAATATTAGCTTTTCCAATCATTGTAATTCTACTTATCAAAATTGTATTCTTACCTCCTGTGTGTCTAACATACCTGGGGGAATGCAGATTATGGTAGTTAAATAGCCTTCTCCTGTCTTGATACCAGAACAAGTTTAAAGTGTCATGCTAAATTTGATTGGATCTGTGTTACTTCTAAAATTTATAATCAGAGTGATCACAACTGGAATAGGATTAAGACATATCTGCAAGGGATATGGCATCATGAAAATCTATCACTAAACTTATTAAAATTACACCAAGAAATTACTGATCTAGGGAGTGCCAAGCCCCTTTCATTTGATACAGCTAAAACAGCTCAAAATATTCTGAAAAAGTTACAAGCTGTCATGCCCTCTTGTTCATCGTTTACTTCTTTGACAGGAGGTCTTCTAGGTGTTGAAATCTTATTGCTCCTAGGCTTGTGTTTGCTGCCTATATTGGTACGCATCTTTGTCAGCACTATTTGGACAATCAAAGCTGAAATACATGGGTTAAAGCTTCGCACGACCCCCTCTGCAGGAGCTGGTAGTCAATGACGGGTAAGATTCTCTTTAGGACAAGTCAACCTAAGACAGGACATAGGTGCATGACACCTATTCTCCCACGACAGGTAAGATTTGTACTTAAAAGAGAACAATCTAAGCCAGGCACAGCTCCCTGCACATCAACGGCAGGTTGGTGTCTCCTTTTTCTAAAAATTAAAGAAGGGGGAGATGTTAGAGACAATGATTAAACCCATGTTTTGTTAAAACCAGCCATGTGTTGTGTGCTGACAGTACAGACCTAGGAAACAATAACCCGGATCTAGATGCCCATGACGCTTGTACTGAGCTATGGTTGAGGGGCTTCGGTACAGTCAGTAGATTAAGACAATAGGTCTTGTAGGGACTACTAAACATCATGTAATGTTTTGTATGTTATGTTGCCATTGTATAAGCTAACATTCCCACGTTACTTCTCTTGTATGAGCTAACTTCCATGTTCTTTTTCTTGTATAAGCTTCCTGGTGTCATGGTATAAAAAGGTCCTGTGAAGCCGGGCGTAGTGGCGCACGCACGCTTGTAATCCCAGCATTCGGGAGGCTGAGACTGGAGGATCCGGGTTCGCGGCCAGCCTCAGCTACCTAGTGAGGCACTCTGCAACTTAGTGAGACTTGGTTTCAAAATAAAGAATAAAAAATAGGGCTGGGGGTGTAGCTCGGAGGTAGAATGCCCCTGAGTTCAATCCCCAGTACCACAAAAAAAATAAAAAATAAAAAGGTCCTGTGAAATAAACTCGCTGCTGCAGTATTGACTGTCAGCCCTAGTATTGACTTAGTATTGACTTTGTCTTTAATCCTCACTCCCCCCTTCAGCACTGTTCTACTTTGCTGGCGGGTATGGCAATATACCAACATCAAAGTGTTTTAGTTATAGAGACTTTACTAAAGTAGTTTGGAGGTTAGTCCCATTGTTGCCATTCTTTTTTGAGATTTCCCTCGCTTTTTTGCAACAATCACCATGCTAAAGATTTATCATACAGATAAAAGCAAAATAAACTGAAGACATATTTTAAAATGTGATTTTTTTGTACTGGGGATTGAAACCTGGGGCATTCTACCTCTGAGCTATATCCCTAGACCTATTTTATTTTTTATCTGAAAACAGGGAGCCAGATGTGGTGGTGCATGCTTGTAATCCCAGTACTTGGGAGGCTGAGACTGGAGGATCTGGGCTCGTAGCCAGCCTCAGCTGCTTAGTGAGGCCCTACGCAACTTAGTGAGACCTTGTTTCAAAATAAAGAATAAAAGATAAGGTTAAGGGTGTAGCTCAGAGGTAGAATGCCCCTGGGTGCCATCCCCAGTACTGCATTAAAACAAAAACAAAAACAAAAGCACAGGGTCTTGGTTGCTGAGACTGTCCTTTTTTTTTTTGCAGTACTGGGGATTGAACTCAGGGGCATTCTACCTCCGAGCTATACCCCCAGCCCTATTTTTTATTCTTTATTTTGAAACCGAGTCTTCACTAAGTTGTGGAGTGCCTCACTAGGTAGCTGAGGCTGGCCACGAACCCAGATCCTCTGGTCTCAGCCTCCCGAATGCTGGGATTACAAGCGTGCGCCACCATGCCCAGCCTGAGACTGTCCTTGAACCTGTCTCAGCCTCCCAAGTGTTTTTTTTTTTTTTTTTTTTTACAACAGAATTCCTTTCACTGTGTTCTTAAAGAGGAGAAATGGATAAATAAAGATATCTATTAACAAACAGCTAAAATTCTCAAATCCCTACTTAGCTTTAAATAGAAAAAAAATTAACTAGCAAATTTCTAACTGAGTTTATGGTATACCTTCCACACTTAGTTCAACTGTCACACTTGTCTTAAGGAAGTAAAACATTATAAATCTAGATGACAATCAATGTGTTTATTTCTTTGTACCACTGGCCCACTCAAAATATATATGAAGTTAACAGAAATGCATACCTGGCACTCCTCCCCAGCACCCCCGGACTGATTCAGTAAGTGTGATGCATCGCTCTGGTTACCACTCGTATGTCCAAGACGATGCTTGACAGGAACTTTGTTAAGAACATATGCACCTGATGTCTGTGGTTTGCCCATTATCTGAACATACAAAATAAACACATGTGTGCTAAAGGTTTAAAAACATGCCCAAGAATGAGACAAATTCAAGACATTAATTACCCTGCGGAAGCTTATATAGAAATGGAAATGGGAGGATACATCAATTCTCTGAAAAATTTTGTATTTTTGGTGAAGTGATGAACACTGTATTACAAATGATTCTGCTACATCATCCACACATTTTTGGATATCTAAAGCTGGGCATGTAGCTGAGTTGTAGGGAATGCATTTAGTATGCACAAGGACCTAAGTTCAATCCCCAGCACTAAAAATAAATTAATTTACTAAAATGCATGCATATATATACTAAAAATTGTTAGTAATTTTTTACTGCTCCCTCCAATAGATACTGCTTTAAAGATGGCTTTTTTTTTTGGTACTGGGGATTGGCATTTTACCTCCAAGGTATATCCCCCAGACTGATTTTATATCTTATTTGGAAACAGGGTCTCACTTGGTTGCAATGAGCCTTGCTAAGTTGCCAATGCTGGCCATGAACCTGCGATCCTCCTGTCTCAGCCTCCCAAGTACTGGGATTACAAGTGTGTGCCACTACACCCGGTTGACAGGGTACTGTATATAACAACTTAGTATGAATTAGGGAGTGAAATGATCACCTCAAAGGCAATCTTTGGCTACATTAAGAAAACACGGTTTAGTAATCAAAGAGGTAACAATCACAGAGGTAATTAATGGTATCACTCTTCACTATTCATTCAATTCTTTTTTTTTTTTTTGCGGTACTGGGGATTGAACTCAGGGGCATTCTACCTCCGAACTATACCCCCAGGCCTATTTTTTATTCTTTATTTTGAAACCGAGTCTTCACTAAGTTGCGAAGTGCCTCACTAGGTAGCTGAGGCTGGCCGCGAACCCAGATCCTCTGGTCTCAGCCTCCCGAATGCTGGGATTACAAGCGTGCGCCACCACGCCTGGCCATTCAATTCTTAAGAAAGTAGTGACCTCTGTCTGAGTATGATGTAGATTACAGACAAAAAAATGAATGAAGGTTTAGTACTTATGAACAAAATGATGAATGGAGTTGAAACTGTACTATAAGGAATATTTTTTTAAAAATTTAAATGCATATAATTTTGTTTTTGTTTTGTGGGGACTGGGGATTGAACCCAGGGCATTCTACCTCCAAGTTATGCCCCCCAGTCCTTCTATTTTTTTAAATTTTGAAACAGTCTCGCTAAGCTGCTTGGGCTGGCCTCAAACCTCTGCCCCTCCTATCTCAGCCTCTCAAGTATTGGGATTACAGATGTGCACCAGCACAACTGGCTGAATGTATTTAATTTAAACATGAAAATACCTATGTGGAGATTGTCATTACTGGAGATACCTGAATGGCTCTAATGTGTGGTAGTCTGTTCTTTTCTTCCTTCATCTGTTCACTAAAATGTGGAAAGAAGTATGTACTAGGTACTGATTTACACACTAGGGACAGAATGAATATAACAGTCAAAATCTCAATGCCCTTGGAGCTTCCATTGCACTTTTGAAAGGAAGACAATTTTCCTGCACAGGAAAACATAGGATAAAGGGATGGATGGATACAAAGGAAACTCCAAATAAATAAGTAGCAGTTCTATATTCACAGTTGTTCTATGTGAACAGTTAATATACTTTAGTGTGTATATTAAACACTTAAGAATACTTCTCTTTTTCTGGAACTGGAGATTGAACCAAGGGGCAGTCTACTGCTGAGCTACATCCCCAGCCTTATTTTATTTTTTATTTTGAAACAGGGTCTTGCTAAATTGTTGAGGACCTTGCCACATAGCTGAGGCTTGCCTACATCCTTCTATCTCAGCCTCCCAATTACAGGTGTAATTACAGGTGGGATTACAGGTGTGCATCAATGTACTACTTAAATTTGTAAATTTTGGAGCCCCATATCTGGAAACCAACTCTGTAGATTTGGTCCCACAGGTGAGGCACAGGAATTTGCAGCTAAGAAAGTGATTCTGATATAGGACAGCACTTCTCAAATTTGGGGGTACATAATCTGAAAAGCTTGTTTAAATACCAATTCCTGGGCCTCATCCATAGGAATTGATTCACTAGGATGGAATGAGGCCCAAGAGTCTGCATTCTTTTTTTTTTTTTTTTTTTTTTTGCGGTACTGGGGATTGAACCCAGAGGCATTCTACCTCCGAGCTATACCCCCAGCCCTATTTTTTATTCTTTATTTTGAAACCGGGTCTCACTAAGTTGCAGAGTGCCTCACTAGATAGCTGAGGCTGGCTGCGAACCCGGATCCTCCGGTCTCAGCCTCCCGAATGCTGGGATTAC
>PVLC010012363.1:0-12858 GCA_004027655.1 Graphiurus murinus
TACAGTATAATTCTTGTTCTGGTTAAAAGTCCATTGTTACTTAGATACTTAATGAAAAATGCTGCAGTATTCTCCCAAGAAAACCTGAATTTAGGCAATAGGAATCTCTGAACTGAAGCATACAATTTAGAGGACCATGAATATCAAACACACACACACACACACACACACACACACACACACACACACACACATACACACACACACACATATACACACACACACATACATACACACATACTAATATTCTCTCTCTTCCCTCTCTCCTCTCCTCTCCTCTTCTCTCTCTCTCCCTCTCCCTCTCTCTCATTATTGAATGCATGGGAACTTCTGTCACCTAGATATGTGACTCAGTTCTCACACAAGGTGAACTGTGCACTAATATTTTTTGTCTTGACTAACACCTTTAAGGATCCATGGACATGTGTCTCACATCATTTTCTCTATATGCTTGAAACAAAAGGGAATTACTGCTGAATGATGAAAAGGAGTGGGGATTATGTCACTATTGACTTCAGAGAGGGACCTTGCTGTGAAGCAGGATGAGGATTTCAGCTGCAGACATGCTTAGTTAAATGAAAAGACAAATTAATGAACTTGTCAAATCTTTCTTCAGATAGCATGACTACAATGGATGTTTGCAATAATGAAATATCATTTTCCATTAGTGCCAAGCATTCATTTTCTTGTTCTCTTCGTGTTCAATTTGTAGTTTCCAGAAGTACTTAAGAATTAATATTGTGTTTCCAACAACTGCTCAGTGGAGACTGCATAACATTTAACAATATTAACAATTCACATTTATTTGTATATGTAAAGGTACATAGATGAAAGATAGATAGATAGATAGATAGATAGATAGATAGATAGATAGATAGATGATAGATAGTATATGTAAAGGTCTAGCAAAAACATACATGAAATCTGGTACCAATTTTTTATATTGGCAAAAAGATAGGCATTGAATGCTAGAAATTTATTTTACACCACATACTAATGATAATTTTCATTTTGCATTTTTATTTTAATACACAATTTGTGTTATTTATGAAGGAACATCTTTTATAAAAAATGTGAAAATAATTTTTATTTACATAAATTTATCACTTTTGAAAATATATGAGATCACATAACTTTGAGTAAAATTGTATTTTAGTTTTAATTTCTTTTTAATATATACTTTTATTGGTGCACTGGAATTAAACATCATATTGAGGTTTTTTTTGGGGGGGGGTACTGGGGATTGAACTCAGGGGCATTCTACCTCCAAGCTACACCCCTAGTCCTAGTTTTTATTCTTTATTTTGAAACCGAGTCTCACTAAGTTGCGGAGTTCCTCACTAGGTAGCTGAGGCTGGCCTCGAACCCAGATCCTCCGGTCTCAGCCTCCGGAATGCTGGGATTACAAGCATGCGCCACCACGCCCGGCTCATATTGAGAAATTAACACTATAGGTAATACTGTTATAAGTCTATATTTTTCAAGGTAGTAGGCTGGTACATGTTTCAGTTAAAGGGTCAATAATTCTTATAACTTTTAAGATTCTGGGATGCACAGAGGCCAGCTGGTCTTCCTAATCCCTGGAGCCTGGCTACTCCAGCTTCTAAGTATTTCTTGTATCTCTTGTTTGTCCTGCCTTCTTTTATGTCCCCATGGATTATAAGCTATATTATTAAAATAGTCTTCTACTTAGTTCCCATTTCTCTGTTCTCCTCTCATCAAAACTATATTTCACAGTTACAAAAGTATAATTTTTCTATATATCAAAAAATGTTTTAATTACAACACAGCCCCCAAGTGACTTGAGAATAAAATTTGAACACATAATCACAACATTCAAGGTCACTGAATAACTTTTGCATTTGGTTTGCTGTCATTTCCCCATATATCTTATACCTGGTCTCACCAATTTTAAATAGGCTTTATCTTTTAGAAAAGCTTTAGGCTCACATAAAAGCTGAATGGAAAGTACCTTCCTGTCTTCTATTCTCTTGGTAGGGCAAAAGTTTTAGCTTTAATGAAATTTTGGTTGTGTTCTTGTCAAATCAAATCCCATCTAAGCTTTCTAGTAGGTTATAGGAGTATTATAGATAGCCATTTTATACTTAATTCTATGGTCCATTGTGAGTTAATTTTTGCAAAAATTGTATGGTTTGTGTCTAGATTAAATAATAATTTTTCATGAGGGTATCCAGTTCCAGCATCATTTGTTGTAAAGACTATCCTTTCTCCACAGTAGTGCCTTTGTTCCTTTGTCAAAGATCAGATGACTATACTTGCAAAGGCCTACTTCTGGGCTTTCTATTTTTTTTTTTTTTTCCAATACCACACTGTCTTGGTTACTGTAGCATTGCAGTTAAGTGTTCATGTCAGGTAATGTTAGTCTTATGACTTTGATCTTTTCCTTCAAGATTGTGTTGACTATTATCAGTCTTTTGCCTCACCATGTAAGCTTTAGAATCAGTTTTCCCATATCCACAAAATAATTTCCCAGGATTTTAATTGGTATTGTGTTGAACTGATAGAACACACTGGGAAGATCTCACATCTTGACAATGTGGTCTTCTTTAGCCACAATCATGGAATATCTTTCATTTACTCATTCTTTTGTGATTTGTTTTATATAATTATATTTCTCTCCTTTTTGCTATATAAATTTTATTTTACTTTGTCCTTGTGATTTCCCCTAGAGTTTTCAATGTACATTTACAGTTACTCCCTATCTGCTTTCAGATGATATCACTCTGCTTCACAGGTGGTACAAGTGCCATGTAATAGCAAAGAATTCTCAATCTCTGCCTCCATTTCTTCTATCATTCTTCTCATCCACATCACTTTCCCACCGCATACATTGTTGCTATTATCTTAAAGTTATCTATCCAATTAAAATAAGAAAACTTTTTATTTTTATCATTAATTCAATTTCTAATGCTGTTTCTCTCTTCATATGGATCCAATTTTCTGAGTGCTATCATTTTGCTTATATCTGAAGAACATTTAACTTTTCTTGCAAGGCAGTTCTTTCAGAAACAACTGGCTCAATTTTTGCTGAGAAAGTCTATTTCTCTTTACCTTTGAAGGATAATTTCACAGGATACAGAATTCTAAGTTGCTGGCTTTTCTTTCAACACTTTAAATATTTCACTCCACTCTATTCTTGATCGCATGATTTCTGGGGAGAAAATGAATGCGATTCTTATCTTTGTTCTTCTACACATAGGGATGATATTTCTGTCCCTCTGACTTCTTTTAAGACTTTTTCTTTCAATATTTTGATTGATTTCTTTCTTTCTTTTTTTTTCTTTGCAGTTTGGTGTAGAATTTTTGGTATTTGTCTTTTTACTTTCTAGATGTTCTTTGTACTTTCCTGAATCTGTGGCTTGGTGTCTGACATTAATTTTAGGGAAATTCTTAGTCATTATTTCTTCAAGTATTTCTTTTGTTCCTTTCTCCTTCTTCTGTTATTCCCCAAACTTGCATTTTGCACCTTTGTTGCCATGCTGGTATTGAACCCAGGGCCTCACACATCCTGGACTAGCACTCTACCACTGAGCTATACCTCAGCCCCATTTTGCAACTTCTGTTGTCTCACAGTTCTTCAATATTCTGTTCTGGGATTTTATTTTTCCAGTGTGTGTGTGTATGTGTGTGTGTGTGTGTGTGTGTGTGTGTGTGTGTGTGTGTGTGTGTGTGTGTTTAGTGGCAATTGAACCCAGGAGAATTCTACCTCTGAATACAACCATGGTCCTATTTTATTTTTTATTTTGAAAGAGAGTCTTTCTAAGTTTGAAAATCTCTCTGAGTTGCTCAGTCTGGCCTTGAACCTGAGATCCTCCTGTCTCAGCCTCCCAAGTGCTGGGATTATAGACAGGTGCCACTGATGCTGGCTCAGTATTTCTTTTCTTTGCGTTTTGGTCTTAGAAGTTTCTTGAAATGTCCTCAAGGTCATTTATTTTTTTCCTTTACCCTTAATAATTATACTATTGACCCCATGAAAGGCATTCTTCCTTTCTGTTACAGTAGCTCTTGATTTCTAGAATTTTCTTTTTCTCCTTCCTTAGAATTTCCATATCCTTGTTTATATTGCCCATTAGTTGTGGCAAGTTGTCTACTTTCTCATAATCTAGGCTGGCATAAAGGAATAACCCTTACCTTTGGCAACAGTAACAGCTCCAGAAATTTTCAGGGGATAAATACAGATATTGGTAGAAAATGGATCATGGAATTTTGGGACAGAAATAGTATGTATAAATTATGAAACCACAAATCTAGTAGGATAACAAAAGATGTTCAGATAACATATAGCCTCTAACAAAAAATATACTTATATCCATTAACAGTTAAGAAAATATAATGTAAATTAACAACAGAGGTGCCTCACAAAAATTATGTTTTTGTCAAAAAATTATCTTTGTGATTCTTATTTGGGCAATTATAAGTTTTCTTAAAATATACTTGCCAAAAAGAGAATAATTTTAAAACATTTTGAAATTTGTTTCTATTATAGAAACAACCACACAACCTGCAATTGAAAGAAACACTGGTTATTTTCAATTGTATCTGCCTTGAATGAGACTTTAATAACCTTTCCATTGTGATAATTTGATAATTTAATAAATACTTCTTTTATTTGTCCAATTATATTTTGGA
This sequence comes from Graphiurus murinus, assembly GCA_004027655.1. Lineage (NCBI taxonomy): Eukaryota > Metazoa > Chordata > Mammalia > Rodentia > Gliridae > Graphiurus > Graphiurus murinus. The sequence goes on from PVLC010012363.1 coordinate 4,651, forward strand.
GTTTAGATTTTTTTTTTTTTTTTTTTTGGTGCATTGTATTCATACATTGTTGTGAGGTACAAACCGGTAGAGGCATACATATACACAGGTCTCATTTAACCCTTTCCTGATTCCCACCCCATTCCCTCCTCCCTCCCCCTTCTCATGTTCAGTTTAGTGATTGACTTTGATATGTTTGTGAAGACACATCATGTGAATTAAGGTGTTCCCCCCTCACCCCCTTTCCATCACCTTTTGATAGGTCACCTTCTTTGCTCATCTAGGGTTTTCTTTCTTCATCTAGAGTTCCTCCTATGACACAATTTCTCCCTATATTCCATAAATTAGGGAGTTTAAAACATTTTTAACAGCACCACTAATAAATACTGACATCATCATGAACAAGTGTCGTAAATGTGATTATTTTCAGCAATACAGAGAAACTAAAATGAAGGCAGAATTTCTGATTTGCCTTATTTACTTATCAAATCATAGAAAAGACTGAAAGAAATAATCAGTGCCATTACGAACTGACTGTGCAGTCCTCTCCATTTGCTCAAAATTCCCTGACTCATTCATTCACCAAATATTTTTGGATTGACAGCCTCTCAGCAGATGCTGTACTAGATACTGTATTTCTTTGCATTCTTTACAATTGTTTCCTGTTTGTTCTGGTTAAAAATCCAGCTATTACAATTTATCCTATGTGTTTCTTTTCTTTTTTTTTTTACATATATATGTATCATTTATTTTTCTTTGTTCTTCTATTGTTTGTGATTTCCTTTTAGATCTTGGCAATATGCACAATCATATATAGACAATGGTAATATTCACCGAAAACTTAAAAATAATTGAACACTTCAGTTAAACTATGCATTGCAACATTTCAGAAGCAAACTGTTGACATAAATATCTTCAACAATTTTGTCACAGGATTCTAAAATGCAATCATTAAATATCATAACTACAAAAAATAGGCATAGAAACCAAGTAGATAACCCATGAAGTATCAAAAATAGCTAAAAGTAAAAAATCTCAACCTGATTAATAAAGAAGGGAAAACAGAAGAAAGCCAGATGAAATTTCTACCTGTAGAACTGGCAAGTTTTAAAAGTATTGATACTAAATTCTGTAAAATCAATAGAGAGGTAGTCTTCACTACTGCTGATGGTTGTTTTTGAAGGCAATTTGGCATATGAAGTGTGAACTTTCAATATTCTTACTGCCTTTGATTCAGATTTTTTACTTATAAAATAAAATCCCAAGGAAATAATCAGAGATATATAGGTACATATATACGTATAGAATTCTTATTGTAGCTTTATTTGTAATTATAAAAAGAGAAAATTATAAAATTTTCAATTGCCATTATAAAGGAGAAGTAAATTATATCATGGTACAATCATGCATGAAATGAAGAATTATGTTTCCTTTAAAATTTATTTATGAATAATTATTATTCACATGGAAAATTTTCACCATAAAATTTTGTGATCAAAGTAAGACACAAAAGTATACCAAAATTATAGGCATAGAAGTAAAAAGAAATACAACTTTTTAGGAAAAAACATCATAAATTGTTAAACCATTATTGATTTTTTCTTCTTTATATGGTCCCAGATATTAGAAGTTTTCTTCAAAGATTGTGTGTTTGTTTTAAAAATAAATATTTATTTTAAAATGTAACTTGTGACTTCTGGCTTAGGGTATTAGATTAAATATAAATTTTACTTCTCTTACTTCAAGATCCCCATAAATGGACAATAAAGAGTAAAATATATGCACAAATAGAATAAATGAATAAATGAAGAAAGGTTCTGAATACAGGGTCATTTCTAGTAGTAAAGAAGGAAGACTCTACATGTCTAACAGAAAAGAAAGGACTTAAGTAGATTCTGAGTAGATAGGTGACTCTTAAATCATGTAAACTTTCTAAGCATGGTAAATTAAATGTTATTTTTTAGGTGTGTGTATGTGTGTGTGTGTGTGTGTGTGTGTGTGTGTGTGTTATGATTGAAGCCAGGGACATTCTACCTCCAAGCCACATTCCCAAGTCCTTTTTATCTTTTACTTGGAAACACAGGTTGCTGTGTCTCATTGCATTGCCGAGGTTGGTCTTGAACCTGTGATACCCGTGTCTCAGCCTTCCAAGTAGTGGGATTACAGGAGTGCACCACCATGCCTTGGTAAGTTATTGTTCTTTATTTAGGCCTTTATTTGAAGGAGGCAGTACAAACCTAAGGACATAAGCTTTTGCATAAGAATGCCTGGGTTCAAATCCCAACTATACTACTTACAATCAATTTACAAGTTACATAACCATTAGCAAATTATCAAACCTTCCCATACCTCAATTTCTTCATGATGAAATAATTCTGATGGTAGTTACACTTTATAGAGTAGTCAAGAGTATTAAACATACACAAAGCCCTTGGAAGAGTGACTGGCATGTAAAAGTAATAAAAATTAGTCATTATTATGTCTTATGAATCAGAATTAAAAGGATTTAGCATTCACTGACAAACTTGCAACTGAAATATAAGTTCCTCATGCTACCAATTAGAAATAATAGCAGAGAGGTGAAAAAATCAAAGACTTTCAAATAAAACAAGTGAGGATACACATATACAGATTACATGCTTATTGGGGAGATTAAAATAAATAGTGATTTAATGTGCATTAGTGGGGATCAAAATATAGGGTTTAAGTTAAAGGAATATTGTTTCAATTTTAATCATTATCAACAAAATATACTATAACTGAACATACTAACTACATATTTTATTGTCAAACACAGGGTGTAAACACAAAAACAGAATAAGAAAATATTATGCATATAATCCTAAAATATAATTTTTCAACAAATCACCAATCTTGTTTGTTTTTGCATTTTCCCCTACCCCCACTATACACAGGATTGTTCTGAAGAGAATTCTAGACAGCATTTAAGATACAAGAAATTTCTATACATTATAATTTTATTTGTGTCTTTAGTTGCATTTAATATATAACTTCCTACTCCCTCTTTTTCTTTTTCTACCATTTATATGTGGAGAGAACTTAGTTTCCCAAATTCTTGATTTTATTTATTAAAGTTCCATGATGTTGTCCAATATGTTATTCTGTCTTATTTCTCATAAATTTTGTAGTAAGATTTAGATATAGTTCTGTACTTTTTTTGGCAAGAGTAATTTATAGATGGGGTTTGTGCTTTTTCTAGTAGGCATATAAGGTCTGGGTGTTACTTATTTGTGATATCAATATTCACTAATTATCATTGCCTATATATGTTCTTAGATTTGGATGTCAATATTACAACTCGGTTACCTTTTTCTTCATTTAGTTACCTGGAAATAATATGTAAAGAAACTTCCCTTCATCAAACATTTCTTCATTTACTTTTTATAAGTGATTACATAGAAGAGGTAGACTCAATGCTTGATTCTTTTTATGAAATTAATTTTCAGAAAATTGAAGAAGTGTTCTTATATTCCTCAAAAGATAGTCATTGATTCTAGTTTCCAGTTTTTCTAATTCTCACAGAGAGACCTTTGTCATGATTTTGCAGGTACCAGTGAGCACAAGAATGCTCACTGTACCTGATGAGAGGTCTAGATGCTAACTCTGCAGGACTCTGAGCTCAGAGATGCCAGTTCCAGTCAAACTGTTCCTTTTTCACAAACCTGAGTCCGGGGTCTGTTGAGCCTCCTTTTAGGGTTCCAAGTTCTAGGCGACTTTTCCCCTTTAGTTCCGTGCTCTTAGGTAAGTGCTTTTTACTGTAGTTACTACCATATAAATCCTTGGTGTTTCCATTTTCTTCAAGTTAAATGATTTCCTTTCTAAAAAACTTGAATCTCAGAACAAGTTGGAATTAACTCCATGAATGGTGCTAGAAAAATAATCTGGTTTTTTTCTGTTTCTTATAAGGTTAACTAGTTAGTCAAACATTACTTATTAAAAACCCCAGATTTTCCTGGATATTATTTGTTCTTCCAAATGAATTGTATAATCAAGATGCCAAGCTCCTCAGTACATGATAAAAATAGTATTTAGATCAGGGGGGAACAAGTCCTTGTAGTTGGGATGAAGTGTGGCTGTTGTGACACTCATTGGAACTAACACACAAAGGCTATGGTCATTTATTTTCCCTGGGAGCTATGTTTTAACTACAGTGTCCCCTGTACACAGAGACTACCAGAAGCCAGAAAGTCAACAGAAATGTGAGTGTCAGAGTCCCACCATGCAAACCCAATTGGTTGCAGAAGGATATTATGAATCTTAGAAACCAGAGTTTAATAACTGGCTGTTTACAGACTTCTGCCATTATATAAAAAAATTTTTGCCACAAGTAGCTTTATGCATATACCTTTACATATGTGCCAGTAGATTTGGGATAGATTCCTAGAAATGAGATTGCTGACTCACAGGTAAATACAAATTATTGTTAAATTATTCTCCTGAGATATTTATCATTTTGCTTTTCCAGTAACAATGTATTTCCTCGGCTTCAAACATATACTGCACATGTTGAGATTTTTGCCACTTTGGCAAGAAACAGTATCTAAATTTACTTTTAATCAGCATATTTTGTTCATTATAAATTGTGAAAAATTTCGTGTGTGTGTGTGTGTGTGTGTGAGCTAGTTTCTACTTTTTTTGGTGAACTATTTGCTCATATCTCTTCTGTCCATTGGTCTTTTAATTCTCTGCTTTCAGAAGGTTTTTTATATTGTGTATAAGTACTTTAACTGACATAATTTTCAGAGACTTTCTTTTCAATTATTTATGAGTTTTACTTTGTTTATTGGGTGTTTTCTGTTGCTTTGTTTTTATTTTGCAATCCAATTATTTGTCAAGCTTATCAATATTTTATCATATTGCATCTAGATTTTTTATTCATACTAAAATTTTTTCATGCTCCTATGTAATTAGAAAATTCCTCCATATATGTTTGTATAATTTCATTTTTTTGTTTTATTTAGAGCTCTAGACCAGTGGGGATTTATCCTGTCTGCATGGCCAGAAATAAAAACAATTTATTGTATTTTCCATCTGGCTAATTAGTTATCCAAACATCATTATTAAATAATTCCACACTTTCCCACTGTTTAAATGCTTCCCTTACCGTATACTACATCTGCATATGCAAGTCTATTTATAGATTCCCTATTCTATTGGTCTGATGTTTATTGATACACAATGGCAAATTGGTTTAAATGTGGAAACTCTAGAAAATGTTTTGTTTTTTAAATTGGTGCATTGTAATCATACATTTTAATAAGGTACAGGATGGTACATGAGGAATACATGCACACATCACTCATAACTAACAGAATCCTCAGTCTATCTCCTGACTTTTCACATATCTGGATTATTATTTGCTTTTTGAAATGAATTTTATAATTAACTTGCCAATGTCCAAAGAAAAATAACTTGTTATTTTTTCCTGGAAAAAGCTTTAATGTTATGAACTAACTCAGAAATTAAACTCTATTGTTTTGCTTTCATTTTGTTTTGTTTTGTTTCACGGTATTGGGGATTGAACCCAGAGTCACTCTACCTCTGAGCTACACCCTACCTCCCAGCCTATTTTTTTTTTCTCTATTGTGAAACAGGGTCTCACTATGTTGTGGAGGGCCTCACTAAGTAGCTGAGGCTGGCCTCGAACCTCTGATCCTCCTGCCTCAGCCTCCCAAGTACTGATATTACAAACATACATCACCACGTCCATCTGGCTTGACTAAACTCTACTGTGGGTCTTCCTGTCCAAGAACATGGTATGTGCTTTGTTTGCTCATACACACACACACACACACACACACACACACACACACACATATCGTAGGGCATACATTTGCATATATGCATCTTATATATTTGTTTTCCTTTTTTGTAAATAGAATTGTTTCATCCATTATCTTGTTTTTGAAGGTTCATTTTATGATTTTATAATCTGACATTATCCTGAAGTTCTCTTCTTGTTTGCAGTTTGTGAATACTTTAGGCTCTCCACATATATAATCCTATCATTTGCAGAGATTAAGTCTTCCTTTCTAATTCTTATATCAACAATTATTTTTCTTGACGATTTTTAATACTTGGAATAAAATGTTAAATAATTGTAGGAATATAGACTATATTAGCCTTGTATTTGCCTTGTACCTACCATTTACTTAAAAACTCCTCTAACATTTACTCATTAGGTAAGATGCTGACGTTTGGGTCAGAGAGAGCGAGAAAGAGAGAGGAGGGGAGAGATGCACACATAATAGGTTGTATTTATCTTTGGATATAAGCATATGACTTCTCTCCTTATTTTTATTAATAAAATATATTATATTAATATGTGCTTATATTTAACATCCTTGCATTCCTGGGATACAAGATACACACCCACATGTTCACCACTTGTTAATGCAACGTTGAGAAGTGAGATTATATTGCAATTTTATCTGTTAGAATAATTTGTGAAATGTTCAGGGTCAAATCGTGTAATGTTTGGAGCAAAATTATGTTCTTCTTGATATGAATTTGTATTTATTTTTCTTGTCTTTATTCTTTAATAGTTTAAACATTTTCAAGATTTTGTCAAAATTATCCTCTGTACCAAATCAGACCTGTTTTTGATAATTTCTGTGAAGACTCTCATGACTTTTTTATTCTATGATAATTGGTAAGTTTGGACTCTATACCTTTTATAGAGTTAGTATAATTACTTTAAAAGAAAATTATTAACAGCTCATCTCCCCACCCCAGACTCTGACAACTACCATTTTACTCTGTTTCTATGGGCTTTGGTTTTTTTTTAGATTTCACACATAAGCAATAACATTATTTCTTTTTCATATCTGACTTATTGAATTCAGCACAATGTCCACCAATCCTGATATTATGTCTTCACGATATTTTATTTTCAAAAGATTCAAAAAGTCAGTATTTTCTCGTTGGCTTAAGAGTTATGTGATAAATGTTAGGGTCCATCTTGAAAGGGCCATTTGGTAGAGAGACATCTGATCAAACATTCTTAATGTCTCTGTGAGGGTATCTTTGAATGAGATTAAAATTTGAGTCAGTACACTCAAAGTGTAAAGCACATTGCCCTCACCAATGTAGGTGGCCCTCATCCACCTAGTCTGTTTAAGGTTTGAAAATAACAACAAAAAGAGTAACTCTCCCATTTGAACAGGATTTATCCTGCTTACTGTTGAGTTATGACTTTGGTCTTTCTCACCTTCAGACTCAACCTGAAACATCAACTCCTGTTGGGTCTTAAACCGGCTTGCCTTTGCAATGGAACTAAAACCACATACTCTTTTGGTTCTTAGGTCTATGGACATGGACAAGAACTACATATCAGTTCTTCTGGATCTCCAACTTGCCAACTGCAGTTCTTGAGACTTCTTGGCTTCTAAAATGAGGCTAGTCGATTCATTATAATGCCTCTGTGTATTTATATAACATTAATATTTATATACTCAATATTTTATATATAAATATATATCCATGTACACATATATGTAATAATCTCTGTGCACATGATATACATATATATTATGTAAATATACATGTCTACACATATATACACCCTATAGTTTCTATTTATTTGTTTATTTATTTATTTATTTATTTATTGCAGTACTGAGGATTGAACTCAGGGGCATTCTACCTCTGAGCTATACCCCCAGCCCTATTTTTTATTCTTTTATTTTGAAACAGGGTCTCACTAAGTTGTGGAGGGCCTCACTAGGTAGCTGAGGCTGGCCGCAAACCCAGATCCTCCGGTCTCAGCCTCCCAAATGCTGGGATTACAAGCGTACGCCACCACGCCTGGTTGTTTCTATTTATTTTAAAACCCTAATACAAGTTGCTTAGTGGAGTTTTGTTTTTGCATTGTTTTTAATTCCTGGTAGAAGAGGCTGTTTTATAATTTGGGAGGTTTTTTTTTTTGGTACTGGGGATTGAACTCAGGGGCATTCTACCTCTGAGCTACACACCCCCGCCCTATTTTTTATTCTTTATTTTGAAACAGGGTAAGTTGTGAAGGGCCTCACTAGGTAGTTGAGGCTGGCTGCGAACCCAGATCCTCTGGTCTCAGCCTCCCAAATGCTGGGAGTTTTAAAAAACTACAGTATTATCAAGTAATAGAATATAATATTTAAATTACATTTACATATAAAATATTATTTTATAGAACTTCTATAACCATCCTATTTTGGGGGAATTGTAAAA
>PVLC010012363.1:12958-44584 GCA_004027655.1 Graphiurus murinus
CGGTACTGGGGATTGAACTCAGGGGCATTCTACCTCCGAGCTATACCCCCAGCCCTATTTTTTATTCTTTATTTTGAAACCGAGTCTCACTAAGTTGCGGAGTGCCTCACTAGGTAGCTGAGGCTGGCCACGAACCCGGATCCTCCGGTCTCAGCCTCCCGAATGCTGGGATTACAAGCGTGCGCCACCACGCCCGGCCGAATTGTAAAACTTTTATATGAGTTTGAGAAATGTATAAATTTCCTTACTATTTTTTTTTTCAGTACTGGGGATTGAACTCAGGGGCAATCTACCTTCAAGCTACACCCCCAGCCCTATATTTTTTTTATTCTTTATTTGGAAATAGGGTCTCACTAAGTTACTGAATGCCTTACTAAGTAGCTGAGGCTGGCCATGAACCCGGACCCTCTTGCCTCAGCCTCCCAAGCACTGGGATTACAAGTGTGCACCACCAGCCTAGCTCCTTACTATTTTTAATGTTTACTCTTTGTCCTTCAGTCTACTGTGGCTTGTTTTATGAAACTTTTTGTTATAATGTATGCAATCTACTGTCATGAATTGTTGTCCTAGACTGGAGTGGAAAATGAAACAAAAATAAAATTATTTTTATTGATAGTGCATTTTCTTTCTGTATAACTTCAACTTAAAGTACTAACCATAGATGAACTTATCTAGTTCGTATCTCCAGAAAGAGATTGCCTCAATGAAAGGTAGCGCCATGAAACAATGAGTTCAAACAATTAAAATGAGATGTGGCTCACATTTGGAACCAACTTATAAAAAGAGTTTCTTTTTTATTTTGCCACTTTGCCACAAAACCTTCAAATTCTAAAACTGTATAACAAACTATTTAATGATCTTGTATTCTGAGAGGATTCATAAAACAACCCAAAACATTATTAACTTCTGAAAAATGAAGAACATGAAACAGTCTATTGTTGGAATGTTTATGTGTCTTAGTTACTGTGACAAAATACTTGATAAATACTTAGAAAAAAATGTAAAGGGAGGAAAGATTTATTTTGGCTCCTGGTTGCAGAGGTCTTTCTCCATGTTCCTTGCTGCTGTTGTTTCTGGGTTTGTGGTGAGGAAGAACATCATGGTGGGGAGAGCAAAACTGCTCACCTCATGATGGCCAGGAAGTAGAAAGAGAGAAAAATGAAAGGGCCATGAACAAAATACAGCTTTCAAGAGTATACCCCTAAGCATCTACTTCCTTCAAATAGGTTCCAGTTACTAAATTTCCACCACTTCCCAATATTCCATTAAATTGTGAATCCATCAGATTAATTCATTAATAAGATGAGAGCCCTTATGATGAAAGCCCATTTTAAAGTCCCCACCTCTGAACATTGCTGACAGGGAACCAATATTTCAACACATGAGCTTTTGGAAGACCGTAACAGTTTATGATAAATAAGCAAAGCACAGATGAATACCTTTGCTTTAAATTTTTATGATTATCAGAAAAATTATTGTGAATAGTTTAATATTCTTCTTGTAATTGTCACAGAATCTTTCTTTAAAGTGTTAATAATGTATTTGTTTTATTTTGCATAAACACTCTCCTAAATTTTGTCATTCCTTAGGTAATAACTCAAGAATTTAGCACTTCAAAATTGGCTAACATACGAGCCGGGCGTGGTGGCGCACGCTTGTAATCCCAGCATTTGGGAGGCTGAGACCGGAGGATTCGGGTTCACGGCCAGCCTCAGCTACCTAGTGAGGCACTCCGCAACTTAGTGAGACTTGGTTTCAAAATAAAGAATAAAAAATAGGGCTGGGGGTATAGCTCGGAGGTAGAATGCCCCTGAGTTCAATCCCCAGTACCGCAAAAAAAAAAAAAAAAAAAAAAAAAAAAAAAAAAATTGGCTAACATTTAGCAAATTAAAAATTATATTTTTGTCATGTTGGTTAGACTGACTTTAATGCTGCTTATTCCACAATGACAAAACAAAATGATTATTATTTTTTAACTTTATAGAATAATTCTCATGCTTGTTATAGTAGAGAAATAATAGATACACTGTTCAAATTTCTTTGCATTTCAGATACAGTACTTTGATAATAGTTTAACAAACTGAATTTTTAATTACATATGAAAGTGAGCAGTGTCTTAACAGGTACTTAACTTACTTGTGAATAACTATTTTTGAGGCAAGTATGAGGTAAGAAGTCTAATTCCAGTCAATTGGAATTCCAGATTATTTATTCACTACTCTTGAGGAATAATTAATAAGTTCTTAGAACTACAAAAATTCTCTTGGTACCACAATTTAGAAAACTGAAGAGGTAAACAAACCTTTTGGGAGGCTGGTCTGCAAACTTCCCACCATTCTCATAATATCAGGTGATGTAGTAATATGGTAACTTGAGTACTCCACTATTATACTAATAACTGCTGGAAGCTTGAGTTGACAAATGATTTAGTATTTAGGGAAGATAGGTATATAGCTAAAAAGAAAGAATTTGGATTTAATCTAATGTTATTCATAATATATCCCCTTTTATATACCAGCATTTGAGTATTTCATCAAAATAGAAAGGTATGAGGCCAAACAGAAAGTGTTTGAAATTGTGTCATAACTGTAAGTCTACCTCGATCAGAGGTAAACAAAATTTTAAACAAGCATTCTGTTAACATAATTGAGGTAACTCAAAACTTTTGAAACTTTAGTTTCCTTATAATTAACAGATGAAATAAAGAAAATGTGGTATATACAAAGCAATGGAGTTTTACTCATCCATAAATGATAAAATTATGCATTTGCCAGAAAATGGGTGGAAGTAGAGAATATAATGCTAAGTGAGATCAGCCAGTCTCAGAGTGTCGTGGGTTCTATGTTTTCAGAAAGCTAGAGGAAAAAATAGGAAAGAAAAGGGATTTCAGATAAAAAGAAAGACCAGTAGAATAGAGGAAGGGAACTGGGGGAGGGAGGTGCTAATGGAAAAACAATTGATGCAGGAAAGAGTTCAAATAATGTTATCTCCATATACAAAGGCATCATTAAAAATATCACTAACATATAAAGGAAGGAAGGGGGAAGGGAAGTGTGGATATGGAGGGAAGCACAATAAGTACTATGTAAATATGTTTGTATCACTTTGAACCTCACTATAATATGTAATCACAATGCACCAATAAAAGTATTTTAAAAATCCAAAACAAGACAAAGTATTAACAGTTGAAAAATTCCATAATATAATTAGGTAGGCTTAAAATACTTTTTATAAACACCTATGACTTCCTAGCCCACAAAAAATGTATGTTCTTATTGCTTCTTTTTCCTATTCTTTTAAACCCAAACTGTATGTGTCCATAGAAGTTTGTCATAATCCTTCTACTTTGTTGCAGCAGAAAAAGCTTAAAGGCTGCTTAATTTTAATACTGTTTCTATGGTAATGCATTGGTGTCATACCATATATGCACCTAATCAGATTTCACTATGTAAGTTTAGAGACAGAGACAGAAACAAAGAAGCAAAAGAGATGGGGCTGAGTAGGGGAGAAAGTAAGCTACCAGGAGACATAGTATGATAGTAATAAAAAATAAAAAAAGAACAAGATAATCATACATGGTCCAGAAAACTCCATCTATCGTTCTACTCAGTAAGTCAACAGGCTTCTGAGTCTTTTCTGGGTTTCACTTTGCTCTCACAAAGGGCATGTCCTCACAACCTGTGGGTCTATTATACAATTATATTTGTCATGTATAAGTCTTGGTAAATATAATTAGTGTATACATTTTAAATACATATGACAGGCATATAAATATGAATATGAAATTTTGCATGTAATTTAAGATAATTTTGAAAATATGAATAAGCTTGTTTGGTAAAAATTTTACAATATGAAGAAGCCCCTCTCCTATCCTAAATCATCTGAGCCAAGCTCCAAACAATATAAAAGTGAATTTACTGCATTTTAAACTAGAGGCAGATTTTATATTACTGAAGTTAAATCATTGTCAGAGCTCTTGATTATTAGAGAATATGGCATTCTTACTTAAAACCTATCTCCTAGAACAGTGCTAACCTTTAAAAAACCATTTATTACAGGTTTGAAACTCATTCATTTGCTTTACCAGATACGAATTTAAATTGTTTCCTAGACACTTACCTTAACTCATTTAATCTTCAACCAAATTTTTTAAATAAGATAATTTCCCTACACTTTATAATAAGAAAAATGGGAGAGATAAGCTAGATAGTCATGGGGCCATGTTAGGTTCTGAACAAAGATCTTTCTGAATCAAAAGTACATACTATTTTAGGAAATTGTTTTTAATGCGAAAAGCTAAGGAGAACAATATATAAAAATAACAAACAGAATGTTATTTCAAAAGATGTATTTTACTTTATTTCTATGGTTGGATCATATTTACCATTTAAATGCTATTTATGAAATAATATTAAAATTCTTGCATATATTGTCTAATAAAATAACAATGCACTTCTTTCTTCTTGTTGTTATATTTGTCAGACATCCATCAGTTATGGTTGTGTGTCTGATTGGAAGATCTTTCGTTTCAAGAAAATGTGAAATGTTTCCATGGAGATCAGCTTGAGATAGCCCAGTGACGAACTTCTTAGCTATAATTTCACTTTGGTTTCTATGGTTTCCAGATAGGGAAGAAAATGAAGTTGCAGATTTTTTTGTAATGTAAAAGGTTATTGGAAAATAAGAGATACTGCTCAAATTAATGTCATTTCCCCCAGGAAAGCAACTGCTGTTGCTACAAAACACAAAAGATTTTTACCATGTATGTCATACATGTATTCACTTTTCTGCATATTTAATAAAAGATTAACTATCATGATACTTAAACATTCCAAAATTAGCAGATACCTCTCTTGAAAAGGATGCATTTCATTGCTGAAATTTGTTCCAGCAGTGGTTATTAATTGACCTGCAATCTCCATGTTTCTTACACAACCTTAACAATGTCATACAGTACATCTATTAAATTAGTAAAGGACATGAGAGAAAATTCTGACAGAGAGATATCTCTATTCACATATGTGACCAATATTCATACAGGTTTCTGGATAGGTCTTACTGTTATTGATAAATTTGTGTCATGAAGCAAGAACTAGTAAATACTGGATTTCACATGCAAATCCCATTGAAGTAGCTGCACATTAATCAGGCTGATCAAATGAACACCAATTCTCCCAATAGTAGACATGAAGCTACATCATTTATCTATCAATTTATCATCACATGGGATAAAATCACAGTTGTCTCTTCTTAGAAAGTTTATGAAATTCCTAGTGAAGGCATCAACCAAAACCAAGAGATGTGTATTTTATGTATTATCTTCACTTTTAGTTGACTTTCATCTCATTTAAACAATCCATATCTGTTATAGTTAGATATAGAATGGCCCCTTGAAGAGCTCATATATTGGTGTTTGGTGTTGATGTAGTTGAGTTGTGAGTATTGTAATCCCTGCAGTGGAAAAACCTATTGTAATGGATTTATCTGGGTGGTAGCCAAATCTAGTAGAGTGCTGGAGAAGGTGGGGCCTGGGGGATTATAGATGGTCCTAGGGGATTATATATGGGCCTTAGGGATTATATATATTTCCCTCTCCCCTTGTTCACTTTTCATGATGTAATTAGCACAGCCCATGGCTCTCCTTCCTCTCTCCACTTCCTGTCACCATGCCCTGAAATCCAGATGTTGGCCAACATGGACTAAACACCAATATCTCTAAGGAAAACTGTAAGCAAATAAATCTTCCTTCCTCTAAGTTACATGGTCAGGTCTTTAGATTTCGGCTGTGAAAATGCTGATGAATTCAATATTTAATAATGGGCATATATCTCCTCAATAGTCTAAATGGTCAACTTATGGACTTTACAGAATTACTATAAATCTCAAGTGAGCGAAGCATTTAATCCTTTAAAAACTGTAACAGTACATAAATATGGTAAATTTTAATTATTCACTTTCTACTTGTTATTCATACTTACATCCTAATAGCAAAACATAGTTGTAGTAGTACAGTTATGTCAAATAAAGGGATAACGTGTCAAAGTTGTTCTTCTTGACTTAGAGAAGAAACATATCAAATACTGTATTTTTAACAGTAATAATAACAATAATAAAACTTTCTATAAACTTTATGGGACAATATAAATTATGTTGTGGTTATTAATTTGATTTATTTAAAAGTTCATTTTCATACATATGGGGAATAATAAGATGCTTGCATCCAATATTTTACATGTGGTCTGAATATAATTTAGAGTGAGAAAGGTTAGAAAAAGCAAAAGATTCAATATCTAAGTTTTATTATAATAAACCATGGCCAAAATTTATTTATAATCATTCTAGATATGTTGATTTAAATTATTAATTCTAATTTAGTTATATATATGCTCCTTAAAAATTGTGAGCAGAAAAACTATATTCATAAGCATGTATATCTACTGCTATTTTTACACACACACATATACACACACACATATATACATATTCTGTCTTACATATATGAACGTAAATATATACAGTTTAATCAGAATTTAAAATCAGAAAATATTCAGGATAAAGGTAAGAATGAAAGAAACTGCCATTTTAAAATACTCATTACATGCCACATTCAATCCTTATCTCCACTTCCTGGTTAATACATTCTTTTTATGATTTTATTAATACCAATGTATTTTTTTTAATCTATGATTCTCTTATAGATACAGGATGAATTCTTCTTCCAACTCACATCTGAAGAAAAATTTGAAAACAGTGTAGGTTGGAAATAAATAAACAGGTAATAAAGCCAGAGAGATTGCTTTTGGCTTGAATTCTGAATGCATTGTTTACAAATCATGGGATTTTGAAAGTTTTAAACAAGTATGTCAACATATGACCCCATGAACATTACAAGTTTCCCAAAAAAGAAAGTATTGGAGCTGCAAAATAAGCTGGCAATACCTGATAGTAGACAGCTTCAACAATAAAATTAAACTTCCTGTAGCCCCTGAAGGAGAAGGAAAATTGTCCTGGTGAGTTGTACAGTAAGTAGTACACAAAGCTGATTGTTTCCCCTAGAAGGAGAGATGGCCAGAGTCATGGGAACCAGCTAATGGCTCCCTATAAGTCTTCTGTGAAAATTGTCATCTGTAGACTTGAAAAATGCCTCATTCAGCATCACAGCATATCACTCATCGCTAATTTTAACCAATAAATACATTGAGTAGCAAATGAAACAATGGCTCAAATTATGAAAATCACTGGCCTTATGATTCCTATCACTGAAAGAATGGTATAATGGCCTTTTAAAGTGTTAGTTATAGCATCTTACAAGGTTGAAATAATGTCTTCCAGGATGTTGGATATATTCTAAATAAAGAATAAATATATAGTTTAATTTTCTCAGAAGCAGGATTTATAGATCTGGGAATCAAGAAATGAAATAGGAGTGGTTCCTTTATGATCCAAATGGCCACTAGAGAAATATTTGTTTCCTGTTCCCCAGACTGTAGGCTTTATTGATTTGGAAGTCTTAAGAAACTAAGGATCATAGCAATACTGCCATTAAACTGGAAATTTTGAGTGCTACCCTAAGAGGAATCTGTGTTCTCTTTGAGGAAGATAGTTATGATGAACAGTTGCATCATCTTAGATGGAAGCATTTAAAATTAGATATGTTTAGAAAAATTGTGCATCGATATTGACACAGGGTAGATTATAGTAGTTCTAAATGTCAACTTGGTAAGCTTTAAGTGTTTTTTCAAGTTGTATTACTCTTCTTTGAATTATTATAACAAAATACTTCAGGCAGCCTACTATAAGGAGAAAGGTTTTATTTAGCTCATTGTGTTGGAGGTTCAAAACCTAAGATCCAATAGATCCACTGCTTTCACCCCTGGTAAGGGCAGCAGATGGCAGCACATCTAGGTGGAGGTGAATGTTTGTGGAAGAGTTGTATCACTAAACAGGGAGTCCGCAAGAGGTTGACATACCACAATCCCTTCCAAGTGCACACTCTCAAATGACCTAAGAATCTTCCACTAGGCATTACCCCCTAAAGGCTCCGCATCTCCCCGCAGTGGCAAGTAATTAAATCAAGCCCTTACATAAGTGAGAGGGATTATAAGGCCTGGAAATCGAGCTTTTAACAGGTATTTTCAGGTTAGAATCAATATCCAAACCATAGCACCAGTATTCCTTTCCCTTTATAGTTTGAAGTAAGGGTTGTCCATGAGAGAAAAACATGTGAGATAGGGAAAGTGAGCAAGAAACACCAACCATTTACATTTAGATGGCTGGTATAGCACACCAAGCACTGTGGCAGCTTGAGTAATTTGTTGCTGATATTCTGGCTTGCTCTCTGATAAGAAAGAGCCCCAGGGCCTATGGCTATTCAGATTCCCACCAATTATTTTCCTCCAGCTTTCCTGAGCCCTCCAAGTGAATGTGCAGTCCCTTAGTAAAGGGCACTAATTCTCCTGCAGGTCATTCCAGTTATCTTAGTTAGAGATAATGACAAACAGGCACTGATTCCAATTTGTATTCATGATTTCAGTGGGTCCTAGATGTCCCCAACTACACATTCAGCTTTCCTCTACTGAAAAACTGTTTCATATCATAAACAGAGGTAAGAGCTTAGAAAGGCTTCACTACCAGCTCCCATAACTGTACTCATTCTAATGCCCATAATTTATCCTATATTCTATACTACTCATACTAGTTCTACCTCCACCTGATTAAACCCTGACTGATCCAATTAGTATAAGAATATACAAAAAAATTTACAAATGAATATGTCAAGTAACTAAACAGGAAAAGTAGCAAAAGAAACAGAAGAATCATGCAATAAGAAAAAGCAAAAGCTAACACAGGATGTCCAACTTGATTAGTGATTAGTGAAATACAAGTTAAAACATGAGCAACTAGTTCATACACATTAACAGAAAAAAAATTACTAAAACTTACAATAACTTTGACCACTTTGGAGAATGATTTAGAAATACTGGCAACTTTAATATTGGGAATAGCCTAAAATCTAATACTTCTGCATCTAGGAAAGATCCTAAAGGAACTCATAGATAGTAAAAACAGGAGGAGGGCAAATGTAATATCCTTTCTCTGGATATTATATTATATTTGGCCTTAAGAAGTAGACACCTTGGAGTTGGTCACCTAGTAGGAGGACTTCCTTGAAAACTATGGAAGGTAGGCCCCCAATGATCTCTGTCATCAGGTAATTATGCCCTATATAATCCCGTCTTCTTATGATTCAATTACTTGCTTCTAGTGAATGTAATGTGCTAGAGATGACAGAATGTCACCTAAAAGAATATGTCACAAAAAGAATGGCTCTGTCTTGGGAATCCTCTCTAGATCCTGAGGGATAACATGTATAAAATAATGAACTTCCTTTTGAAGAGACCCACATTACAAGAATATCCTATATCCAGTCAATATCCAGTAAGGTTCTGAGACAAAACAATCATATGAGTAAGTCTAGATGTGGATGATTCATTAGATGTGCCTTGAGATGATTTTATCTGTCTGATAATTTGTATAAACATGAGATCCTATGCCAAATGCACCTGGCTAAGTCTTGTTCAGATTCCTGATCACAGAAACTATGAATTAATACGTATTTTAGGTTCACAGTTTTTGGGGTAATTTGTAACATGGAAATAAATAACTAATATGTTTCCCTTTTTTTGTGGTACTGGGGATTGAACTCAGGGGCATTCTACATCTAGGCTACACCCCTAGTCCTATTTTTTATTCTTTATTTTGAAACAGGGTCTCACTAAGTTGCAGGTGTCCTTACTAAGTAGCTGAGGCTGGCCGTGAACATGGATCCTCTGGTCTTGGCTTCCCAAGTACTGGAATTACAAGTGTGTACCACCACTCCTGGCAGAAATAAATAACTAAGATGCTCCACAATAATCATTGCAACCTACAGTGGTAAAAAAATAGGATTAGATTAAAAATGACTCTAAATTACCTAAAATCACCCATTAAGTCATCAAGTCAATCTACTTGGAAGCCTAGTGTACCAGGTCCTCTTCTAAGGATAAAATTATGGAAACACACCTCAAATCCTCTGCTTTATATAGAGTTTTGCACATCAACAATAAATAAATAAATAAATAAATAAATAAATAAATAAATAAATAAATAAATAAAAAATGTTATGTCAGATGATGTAAATTCTATAGAAAACAATAAAGTAAAGAGGTACTAGAAAAGACAGGCCAAAATTGAGGTTGCAATTTTTGAAAAGGTAGTCAAAGGCCTCCTAGACAAAGATGACTTGTAAACACAACCCAGAAAAGTGTGAGGGCATGAGCAATACTGAATCTGACAAAGAACATCCCATGCACAGAGAAGAGTCAAAAAAAAAAAAAAACCATGCTGATACAGAGGGTAACTGGCCAGCATAGCATCTAGGGGGACCTTGTTGTACCTTTATAAAAACTTTAGCTCTAGCTCTGGAGAAAAGTAGGGAGTTTCTGGGTTTTAAAAAGAGAAATGGCATCACTACTCTGTTTTTAAATGAACACTCTAGCTGCTATGCTCAAAACATATTATGTGTAGTGTATGGGGCAGGGAGCAGGCTTAGGAGGAGAACAAATGCAGAAGTAAGGAGGACAGATAGGAAAATTTTACAGTAATTCCAAGAAGAGTATGGTGGTTCACACCAGGCTGGGAAAGATAAAGGAAGTATATGAAAAATGATCAATTTCTAAAATTAGTGTAAAAGGATATGTAGTAGGGTTTGTATAAACATATGTATGTTATAAATTAATTAATATTCATAGTAACTGAAAGTTATACTGGATGTCATTAAACCAGAATAATATATGCTTTGTTAACTCTTCTTTCAAATATTTGTTATGCATAATCTCTATAATCTACATCTACTGCTACTACATTGCTTCCAAGCACAATGACTATTTGCAACAACTTCTTAAAGATTTCAAATGCATTTTATTTTTTCAATTATGCAATATTTTAATGAGAAGCAAAATGCTTATAGGACAAGCTGGCTGTGAAACAATTCTGTATTATAGTAATGGTTATGGCTCTTCATCTTTCCACTCTTTTGGGGTAACTCTGCCAACAGGAGATGGGTTCCACATTACTCCCATCTGTGTGGTTAAAAACACCCATGTAGCAACACAGAAAGTGGCTCCAGCAGCTAGCACAGCATTGCCATATTTGTCATGAAAATCAGGCGTGTGTTTTACATGGCTCTGTCTTGCCATAATTTGCTGAATACTTCGAATCTTGAGACTGTTTAGTGCATATCTGATCAAGGGGGACATCATGAAGGTGTGACAGGATCGCAATTGATTGCAGATACTGTTCTATTTTGTTGCAAAGAGACCTGAGAAAACAAGAAAATGGATAATAATTACTGATATGCATTCAGTTCTCCACTTTCTGGATATTTTACCTATACCACTCCTTAGAACACTGGTCAGACATGTGAGTTTTGAGATCAAGGTTAGCTACATGTACTTGGGCAGTTATTTAAGCTGTCTTTGTCTCAGGTTTTTCATGGTCAAACAGATAGTAATGTCTAAGACCTAACGATGTCACAAAGATTACATATGATGATCCCAAATAAAACAGCAAAGTAGGCATGCAGTAAAAAGGAAGCATGCAGTAAGTGCGAGATTTTGTATTCATCACAAACATCCAATGGTTTGCTGTGTAGATAGATTCCAAATTTATCAGCATATCTAGAATGGCTATTTAAAATCATACACAACTTGGCCCTCTATTCCAACCACCTACCATGTATCTACCATAGACTCCACAGTTCAGTCAGAATTTCAAAGAATCACATCTCATTCCCCTCTTCTTGCTCTTTTTCTCCCTGTTTAACCCCTCCATATTTTCCCTTCTCCTTTTTCTCTACCTGTAATATGTACCTTCTCCTTTCTGCAGGCAAAATTCTACTGGCCTTTGGAATTCCAGTTACAAAGTCACAACTAATGTGAATACTTTTTCAAATCTCCCTAGGCTGAATAAGCCACCTCTTCTCTGGGCTACCATATTTTTTACAACCTTTCTTTCACAGCACTAAAATGACGTATTGTCTTTTAAAAGCAAATAGATTTGATTTTGTAAGAGCAGTTTGCTTCACAGGAAAAATGAACAGGAAGTGCAGAAAGTGCCCAAATACTGATTCCAAATAACCATGGTCTCCTAGACATCAGCATCTTCCACAAGAGTAGTACATTTGTTGTAACTGATGAACCTACTTTGATACATTATCATCACCAAAAGTTGATAGTTTCATTAGAGTTCACTCTTGGTGCTGAAAACTCCATGAGTTTTAACAAATATATAATAGCATGTATGCACCATTTTAGGACGACAACAGATTTCCACTGCCCTAAAAACCCTCTGTGTTCTGTCTGTTCATCCTTTGTTGTCTATTTAATCCTGTCAACCACTGATCTTTTCACTGACTTCATAGTTATGATCTTTTCCAGAAGGCCATATTAATTGGAATCAAATGGCATTAACCTTTTTAGATTGGCTTCTTTCATTTAGCAATACGAGTTTAAGTTTTCTCTATGTCTTTTTCTGCACTTACTAAATCATTTCTTTTTAGTGCTGAATAATATTCCATTGTCTGGATATACTAGAGTTTATCATATTTTTGCTGAAAAACATTTTGGTTGCTTCCAAATTTGCCAATTATAAATAAAGCTGCTAAATATCTATGTGCAGGTTTTCAGTGAATTCACATAAAAATTAAGAACACAATTGCTCTATCATCTGATAATAGTATGCTTAGTTTTGTAAGAAACTGCCTGCTTCTCAAGTGGCTGGGTCATTTTGCATTCCAACCAGAAGTGAATGAAAGTTGAAAGTTCTTATTTTTCCACATCCTTACCAGCATTTGGCACCAATGTTAATGTGTTGTATTTGGGCCATTTTAATAGGTGTACAGGTTGTTTAATCTGTACTTACCCAACTGACTTCCAATGTCAAACACTGCTTTATATGCTTATTTACCATCTGGATACCCTCCTTATTAAGATGTCTAGTTCAAATATTGTATCCATTTACCTCTGAGCTACACCCACAGCCTTATTTTTATCTCACTATATTTTATCTCACTACGTTGCACAAGGCCTCACTAAGCTACTGAAGCTGACCACAAACCTGTGATCCTCTTGTCTCAGCTTCCCAAGTACTGGGATTACAAACCTGTGTTATTATGCCCAGTATGTTTGATTTTTTTACTGTTGGTTTTCAAGAGTTTTTTGTATATTTTTAATAATAGTCCTCAGTCAGATATGCCTTTTGAAATTACTTTATCCTACCCTGTGGTCTGCTTTGTCATTCTTTTAAGGGATTATCTTTTTATTTTCTTCCAATATATTGCAGTCTCCAAAAGCAAGGTATAATAGTTTGGATTTAGAATATCACCCTAGCCCTCACTGAAACAAAGTAGCAATGTTGGAAATGGCCTGGTTGCTAAGGACAGGTCCCTGAGGATATGATCTTGGGGACAAAATATATTTTTCTCCTCCTTCCTCCCTCCCTCCCTCCCCTCTTTCGTTCCTCTCTGGTGTGCACTCTCTCTCTCTCTGTCTCTGTCTCTGTCTCTCTGTCTGTCTCTCTTTTTCTCCCCACTTCCAGTCTCCACGTGTGATATGAGAGGAGAGCTTTGCATGCTCTCTCTCTGCTTCCTGTGGCCATACCCTGAGACCCTAGCAACACATGGACTGAACCCAGAATCTCAAAAAAACTGAGAAAATAAATTTCTTTTCCTCTAAGTTATGTGATCAGTTTCTTTGCATTATAGCAGTAACAACATTAACTGAGATACAAAGAATGGAAATTTTCATATAAGGTAGCCTGACACAAAAGCACAGAACTTTTTGAACTAATCCAAAATATAAATGAATATTGGTATTCTTACAACTTAACTTCATAAGAAGCTAAAATAAATGCTGAAATCAAATCAAAACCAACAAAATCTGATGTGTATTTTGTAATAACTCTAATGATTTTATTTCTTATATAGTTGTAAGAAAAAATATAGAAGCAGAAACAGATTGAAAAGAATTCTGTTGATTTCTCTTCATTTGTGCAAGCTGTCAAAATAGCACTCATCCTTTATCAGTGACATATGTTAATTGCGGCCCAAATGTAGCAGCATGGATAGGACAAGGCCTAAGGTCAAAACTCACAAATTTATAACTGTGCATTGGGATTTACCAACTCAAAAGGCTTTATTCCCAACCTAAAAAACAAGACCTTAGGGTTCTCTTTTATTTTGTACCATATGGTAAGTGGTACTATTCATGATTGTGATAAATAAGGCAAATGCAGAGACAAATTAATATTCCGATGAATCCCTCCACCAAAGGCCATCAATATTTAAATCTGAATTGAATTCGGAATAAGCTAGAGGTAAAATCGGTCAAACTGATAGGTATAGCCTTAATCCAACACAAAAGTACCCACCTATGCCTCATATTTTTTTCAGTCTTCAAGAAGGCACATAATTAGAGGATTTCTAGTGGGTCACTGACTCATTTCTGCTGCTTTATGACAAATTGATTTCATTACTGCTATCCTCACAATGTTAAGTAGAAACTCAGACACTTTGCCTCTAGTGACATGGATTGCATCCATTAGTAGCTTACTTCATCCTTTAGCTATTCCCATGTCTATAAAGCTTTTCTTTTTCATTCAGCCTGAATTTTCTTGTAACAATAAGTATCTGTTATTACAGATTTTTCTTTAGGAACTCCTGTAGATGTAGTTAATATTTTATCTTATAGTACTGCAGTCTTTTCAATCTTTTTGTTCCTTGTTGGCATTAGCTATATCTGCCTCAATTTCTTTCAGGTCTACTTATATCTGTCTTTGTTTATGAAGCATATGAAAGCTAAGAACTCTCTGATTAAAGAAAATTTCCATATTGCTTCTAACTCTACATGATTCACTTCTACAATAAATTTTGTGTGATCAGTGAATCCTAAGCCTATTACCCAAAGAACTAAAGGTATAGGTTCTCATATCCATATGAAAGTATAAAAAAGGGGGAAATTCAATAATATAATACAGGTAAAGGAAATGATTCTCAAAGTAGATGCCTTCTGATGAGAAAAGATTGCAAAGAGATGGAAGAAGGCAGATTTCTCTAGGTAATAGGAACATAGTAAAGATTTCCTCATGCCTGTGGAAATAAAATAAAACAACTATGTTCTGAATAAATATGAATGGAGTGAAGTAACCTATGAGGATAAAAAGATTGTGTCATCTGTTTTATACAGTAATGTTGAAACTCAGTTCAGAAAGCACATACTTTTGAAATTTCACTGGTAACAATAATAATTTTAAATCACTAAAGGCCATGAAATAAGCAAAGCAATAAAGTAGGAATTAAACTAACATTTATTGAGTATGACCTAAATGCCTAGAAACTGTGCCAGTATTTTACAAATATAGTATAGAAGGGTAATTATTTATCTTCACTTCCACACAGGAACAAATAGCAGGACAAGATGTGGACATAATTACTCTGATTTACAATCTAATGATTTTTTTAACTATACCATTTCTTTTTAAAGTATATTCAGAGTACTGAGAAAAAAATCAAACAAAGAAAAACCAAACCAAACAAACATACAATAAAACTTCAATGTGTTTATCAGAAATGGCCCTTTAACTAAGAATGCTTTTCTTTCCTGATGTTTACTATATATCCACCAAGTGTCAACTGTACATCAAGGCCTTGGCTTGTGGCAAGCAGTATAATGCCTACTCTCAAGGATTATATATGGTACACTGAGGAAATTAATGACCATGTTCTAAAAAAAGAAACAGTCTAGAGATAAGAACATATAGGAGGTGAATATTTGACACTGGGGTCATAGAAATGGTTTTAAATGAAATGATACCTCGGCTAGATCTTGAAATATGATTTAAATATAGAAAGAAAGAATTACAAACCTAGAGGCAACGTGCAGATGAAGCAGCAAAAGTATAAGCACAGAGACCTTAAACAGTACAGGGACAGGGCAAACTGGTAAGTTTAATAACACCAGTAATAAGTGTGGAAGCAGGAAATGCCCAATGGGTTGACCTGAAGAGCTGAAAAGGGTGAAGAATGGTGAAGACTTCATATACCTTGCTATGACATTTAGACTAAATTCTACAGATTAATGGCTCTCATTATTGAGAAAAAGTTCTCTGACACACAGCCTTTGCTATGAGTTAATGAGTATTTTTATTTCTGCACTTTACTTTCATGATAATGTAAAATTATAGGAAAGTAATATGAGTTCTGTACAATATTGTTTATCAATTTCTAGTGTCATTGTCCTTTTTTTCATTTTGGCTGCAGTAGTGTGTAACAATTATTTGTTCTGGGTTAATGTAAAAATAATATATGCATATTTTATATTTAAATAATATATTCATGACAAAGACAAAAATAAAAAAGAATTAGAAGAATGGTGTCATATCAAAGCTTACTATATAGCACAGATATGCAAATAAAGAAAATATGGCTTCTGTAAGCAGCATGAGAGTTTCAGGACAATACTTACTGTCATACTGAACTAATATGGCAACTTTGAATTTTCTTTGTTGTATAGTTTGGTTATTTTTTAATTTAAAAGTGTATTTTTATTTTATAGTTGTATTAAACTTTAAACATAAAGAGAATAATTTTGTTTCATTATTTTATAAAGGTAAGTGATTTTTTCAATAAAATAAGATAATATAAGTGATATGAAATAATGTTTCCCTTTTGAAAAGATGCATAACCAAGCAAAATCCAAGTCTGAGCAACAATGCTATAAAAAAGATGAAGCTACTAATTGATTTAGTCAGAAATGGCTGGATAGTCTAAAATCTAGGGCAAATAAAGCACTTCAAAAAGATAATTGTGAGGTGGAAAATAGGGAGAAAGATGACAAAATGGCCACAAAAACTGTTAAAATTGCAATGTTTCATAGAAAGGATGAGGAGTATATGAACTAAGTATTGGTAACAGAGAAGAAAATAATGGATTTGAAGAATATTAGAAAAAAAATCAGATGCATTTGGTAAATAAGTTACTACAATTGAGAATTCCAATAATTTAGTCTCTAGTTTAAGATTTCTACTAAAACTTCTGTCTCGATTTCTATTCAAAATCAGTAGACACTGACACATAGCTTTAGCTGAGCAAATGGAATGAGAGTTTGAACAATCTAGGCATAATACAGAAAGCTCAAATCGTACATAGCTGAGGTGCTCTAGAGGGTGGTGGGATCCTAAAAGGATTTCCTGTATGATTCTTTGGGTAAAAAAAAATCTTTATCCAGGCTGAGCATAGCCCAATATGGACCAACAAGTGACCCCTTAAGCTTTGATATAAGGTTTCCTATCTAATTTCAAGAATAAAATAGGAAACAATGTCCTACTTCTTAAATGTGCCAGATAGTATTCTTCAATATCTCAGATGATGCACATTAGGGATTAAATACCTATCAGGGCTTCTTAATTTAGACACAATTGATATTTTACTCTAAATTACATTTGGGGATGGAGAGTAGGATTGTGCAGTTTAAAATGTGCAGTGACTGAATCCCTGCCTCTACCCACTAAATGCCAGTAATTCCACCCTCCATTTTTTAATTATAAATATCTCTAGATATTGCCAAATGTCAGCTAGGGTACAAAACCATTCCCAGTTAACAATCACTGTTGTATACAGAGTAATGTGTGTTGTATCACTTCTCACACAATGAATGGCATTCTCCTATTCAATACAGAAGGCAACACACTTAAGATTTAAGAAAGCACATTGTGCCATGGGGATGCAAAAGGTCACTGATCAACATTATTTCCTGAACAAATACCAATATTTAAAATGTTGTGCAGTATAACAACTTAAATCCATCTGGAACACCCCTTCACCTCCATAAAATAAAAATAAAATAATAATGCTGGATGAATTTAGTTTTTCCCAAACTTGCCTAATTCAAAGAGTCATATGGAATCTTGTTACAAAATGTAGATTCCTAGGCTCCATGTCAAGTGTGTTATAAGAGATTAGCCAAGAGAGTAGCCTGAGAACTTGTATTTCTGAAGTAAATTCTCAGGATAGTCATCAGTAGAAGTGTTTATGGAACACTGAATGGATAGCCTTAAAAGTACCATGTAATTCTAACACTCTAGCTCTTTCCAAAGGGGAAAACTTTTAGGGAGACCATTTATTCTTTTAGGTGACCGAAGAGTAGAGTAGTAATTGAATTTACTACCATGGTAATTTAGAAAGCAGTATGTGAGTGACCTGAAAGAGTTATTAGGACCCCCTGGGAATAAGTTAGTCAACATAAACATTTGGCAGCATTTAAAAACATTTAAAGCACTAGTAATGGTGCTTTGCTGTATAATGAATGATATACTTTCAAAGCTAAGGCTCCTGGACTACATTACTCACTATAGCACCTTCATTTCCACCTGCTTTTATTTCTACTCTTCTTTTTACAGCCTCAAAATTTCAATGCAAAATAAGAAACAATAAAAAGGCAATCTTCTTGAAATGACAATGCACGTAACCTGCAGTGTCTTCGGTTCATTTATGTATTTGTCAGAAGACTACGATGCTCAAGGAGGGATTAAATGTATACAGTGCAAAGTGTCTTTCATCAGGGCTACTTAAGCTTTCAACCTTTTTGTAACAGGAAATATGGGACCCTGCAAGAAGGAATACTACTAGTAGAAATGCTGAACAATAGTGTATTTTACACATAATGGCATAATCTCCTGAGTCACTGAATTGGTGTATAGTACAACTATTTACCCAAAGCTCTATTTTGTCACTTTCTTAAGCCTAAAAAAGCTATATAAATGAATGCTACCTGAACAGACATAAAGGCAGATTACAACAATGAATTGATATACCAAGAGAGAAAGACAACAGTGTGGACAAAGGGGTCATGAGCTGAAGTCCTCTAATGCCAAATTTTGCCTGAAAAGCAAAGGGGTTTAAGGTTTGCACTGTCCCTTAAGTTCTTCCCCTAGTCAAAATCTAGTTGAACAGACCATTGCTATCCTATATGGGAGGCATAATTACAGTGTTCATTCAGGCTATTTGTTTTATGGACTTAATCACCTTCCCAGTCAACATTCTCAATATAATCTGAAAGACCTGGCCACCTGAAGAGCAAGGAAGATTTACTTGCTCACATTTTTTTGGTGATTCCATGTTCAGTTCATGTGAAACCAGACTCTACGGATCTCAGGGCATGTCAGTGGGAAGCAGAAAGAAAGGGAGAGCACATGGACTCTGCTCTTTGCATCATAGAGTTGGGAAGCAGAGAGCAAGCAAGGGGATCAGAGATCATATATAATCCCAAGGCTACACCCCCAGGGGCCCACCTTCTCTAGCTATACCCTATCTGCCTAGGTTACTGAAGAGATTATAACCTTCATGACTTAATTCTATCAACCCTGAGCTCTTCAGCCAGTGGACATTCTGTATCTGACCATAACAAGCATGTTAATGTGGTTCACTCATTAAGTACCCACCACAGTTTTTTTTTTAGTCATAGAGTTCTTTAAAATATATTCATTCTCTTTTTTTCTTTTCTCATAACTATGTATAAAAGATGAAACAGTAACAGAGAGGTTGAGAGCTTTTCTTCATCTCATACCACAAGTTAGTGGCATGATTGTGCAATATTTTTTTTTTTTTTTTTGCTCTTAAGCTTCAAGCAGGTGCAGCACATTTCCTCCAATGGATCTCCATGTTATTTTCACTTTATAATACATTTCAAATGTTGGAAATAGGTAATTCTGTTATTTTAGGCAGTAGATTAAGTGCAATAATGCTATTACCCTTGAGATTTTATGTTAACTGCATTCAATGGTTCAATAATTCTTGTATTAGTCCAAGAACAATCAAGTTCTTCCAAAATGGTCTATTTCAGTGGCTCTGGAAAGCTGAAACACCTGGATAAATGCAAACCATTTCTCCAGTCTAACCTGGAGAAAGAAATACACCATGATCATGATGAATTCCAGACAATGTTGAAGAATTTAAATGATATTTAGTGAAAGATATTAAGAATATGAGTTACAAGGTGAAATCTGCAGTTACAAAATGAGTATGGTACAATTGTAGAGAATGGTTTGCAGAAGACCGGGCAATAGGAGTTGCTGTTTTTTGCACAAGTGCCTGGAGATGACAAGTTTTTGAAGATCTGCCTCATGCCAATGGAATGCTCAGAACTTGATGTATGGACTGGAATACAGGAATTTATTTCATTAACTTTAAAAAGACATTTCATTCCAGTGAATGGAATATATAATATTTTTCTTAGTTTTACTAACTTGATACTGATTCCAATTGTAAAGTGACCTTACATCAGGATTTCTTAAAATCATGTCTCTTTTACACTAGTTATATTTGATGTTAATGAGAGCTACATGAAAAAGGGCTGTAATGCCATATTTTGATAAATATTAAAAATAATGTCAAATTTTCATTATTAAATAATTTCTCAAACCTCTCTTGTGCTAATGTATACAGGGACTCTATGAAATGAATGGCATATGGTACTTTCCACACTTGCTTGTGTGCCATGCTTTCTAGAGCTAGAGCATATCTCCATAATGTACTGGAGATTTCCAAAACACATTATAGGAATACCAAAGGATTTCTCTGTTTCCCCAATGCTGTTACATCACTGTACCTATTTTCAATTGCTAATAGTTCCATGAGGCATGTCACAAACCAGATCAGTTCCTTGGGGGGACTTTTAACATATGACTCAAAGAGAATAGGTTGTGTGGTAAGCCCAGTGTGCCTTAACAACAACAATCATAGAAGCAATTAACTCTGGTCTTCATTATGTGATTCTAACTTTGGCAGTTTTAATATTTGTGCAGATGTTTTCTCTTGTCTCTATATCAACCTTTATTCATTAAATACTCATGGATAGCAAGAAAGAATAATTCTGATAATTCTGCAGAGGCCATTAGAGTTGCATCAATGACCCTTCATTTCATAATTTGGAACTTTCATTTAAATCTTGAAGTGAAAATGTACAAGTCATTCCTGTCCTTTAATTATAGCACTTGTGTACTTATGTAAAAGTAAAGATTTTTTTCCATTGCAAAAGTAAAGATTTTAATGTTTAACTTTTAGATATCAAAGACATTTTAATTTTAAAAGAGCAAGTACTATGTGCATGTTCCTATCACTCTGAATCTCATGATGTATAATTACAATGTACCAATAAAAGAATATTTAAAAAGGCACTTACCAGCAGTTGTCATTTTGCATAAACACTATTTTCAGTTACTAACAAGAAATTAATTTCAATGAAATTCCAAATTATACAGTAATATTTAGCATTACAAGGTAATCCTTTTCTCCTTGTTTCTGAAATTTCCAGACTGTTTCCAGCTTAGATTATCTCTGCTCTCCTAAATTCTGCTGAAAATAAGCTCATAAATTAAACTTCTATGAGTAAGGCTTTTTTTATTACCATCACCTGGACAACTCAGGGAGTATTTTCAGAGAAATTCTATTTGAAAAGAAGAGCACTTCACAGCCCTGAAGTAGTAACTGTGATCATTCTGCAAGCTGTTTATCACATCAATACTGTCTGTCAGAGTAATTTTTTTCTTCTTTTCACTTTCATAAAATTTTGGAAAATTTTTGAAAACTTTTACAAAGACATTGGCATTTTATCCTTTATTCTCTTCCATCTTGGATTATTTATTTGTAAGTAAGAAAGGTTTTGACCAGAGGGGCCGACTTTGGTAAGCCAATTTTTCCCCTACAGATGACTTAGTAGGAACAGTAAGATAGGATGCACTTTGCCAAACCATGGGGCTTTACTGAAGTATTTAATTTTAGATTCCCTTTTAAGTTCCTGAGGGGAGGATGGTAAAGAAGAAAAGAAGGCTGAAAGAGGTTACCTATCTAAAAACATGCAACAGAAATTCAGAACACGCATTCTTGTATTAAAATCCTAAAATTTCCAATTAGAATTCTAGTTTGAGAGAGGTTAAATTTTAGCTTCTCTTTTAGTAATCCAATGGGGTTTAAAATTTCATGGGCTAAAGGGGCATTCTTAAACTAAGTTAACACAGTATAATCATTTTAATACTTGTTAATTGGAAAAGTAAGATTTCTACATAAAGACTGTATTCTTTACACAAACCTAAGTAGTTAATATGAATTTAAAAATTGCTAATAGTGGAACAGTGAGATTACTTATGTAAATAATTTTACTACATTCACCAAATCCAAATCATGAGATTTGTGAGACCCAGAGATCACTTTAAATCGCTCTTTTTTTTCTTTCCAATTTTTAAATTATTTTTTAAAAAATTTCTCTTATGTATCATATTTTATTTGGGGAATACTAAGCAAAAACAATTAAACAAGCAGAATGGTTTTAAATAGGAAAAAGTATTCTGATGGAAATTAAACAGAATAATGGAGTAACTGGGGGAAGGTTTCTCAACTACCTGAAATTCTTCTTGAAAACCTGAGAGCTAATGATAAAAAGGGAGCTAGGGTGTATTATCAATGTCAATTCTACTGCCATTCAGTTAGGACTACTGTTTCCTATTTTGTTGTCAATATTATCAAGATATAACTTTCCTTTTATGGAAGGGATAGAGGAAGAGAAGTCTCACATATAATGTGGTTCAGAGTGATAGTGACATACATGCACACAGAAACTAGTGAGCTTCCCCTAACTCCTTCCTTAGTCTCTACCCTTCCCCATATATGGTATTGAGATTACCATTGGTATTCTCATATATGTACATGACTTGAACAGGTGTTTGCTTTATTAATTCTCCCCCTCTACCAGCACCCTCCCCTAGACCACCTCTCTTGCTCCACTGGGCTTCTCCTTCATATACAAAGTCCTTCTTGTATTCCAATTACTCTTTATCTTCTGCATATGAGAGAAAATATATGACCCTTCACATTCTGTGACTGACTAATCTCATTTAACATAAGGTTCTCCAGGTCCATCTATTTTCCTGAAGATGACATAATTTTGCTCTTCTTTATTGATGAGTAGAATTCTGTTGTGTATAAATAATTCATAATTTTGTAACCCATTCTTCTCTTGATGGACATCTAGGTTGGTTCCATAATTTGGCTATTGTGAATTATGCTGCTATAAACATGGATATGCATGTATCACTATAATGATTTCAGTCCCTTTTGGAAGATACCCAGGAGTAGTATAGCTGGATCATGTGGTGGATCCATTCTCAGTTTTCTGAGGAATCTCTACATTTATTTCTACAGGATTGCACTAATTTCCAATCCCATCAATAGTGTGGAAGAGTTCCTATTTCCCCACATTCTCACCAGCATTTAATGTTGTTTGACTTTTTGATGACTGTCATTGTAATTGGAGTTAAATAATAACTGTTTATAATAACCTCAAAAGCAGTAAAATATTTAGGAATAAATCTAACCAAGGAGGTAAAAATCTCTACAATGAAAATTATAAAACAATAAAGAAAGAAAATGAAAAAGATCTTATAAAATGAAAATACCTCATATGCTCTGGAATAGGACAAATAAATATTATCAAAATGTTCATTCTACCAAAAGTGATCTACAGATTCAATGTAATCCCTATTAAAATACCAATGTCAATTTTCAAACAACTGGAAAAATTAGTCATAAATTTCATACAGAACAAAAGACCCAGAATAGCAAAGCAATTCTCCTTAATAAGAACCATACAGGAAAGCTGGGTGTGGTGGCGTACCCTTCTAATCCCAGCATATGGGAGGCTGAGACCTGAGGATCCGAGTTTGCAGCCAGTCTCAGCTACCTAGTGAGGCACTCCGCAACTTAGTGAGACCCAGTTTCAAAATAAAGAATAAAAAAATAGGGCTGGGAATATAGCTTGGAGGTAGAATGCCCCTGTGTTCAATCCCCAGTACCGCAAAAAGAAAAAAAAAAAAAAATACAGGAGGCATGACAATACCTGACTTCAAATTATGCTTCAAAGCTATAGTAATAAAAACAGCACTGCACTGACACAAAATAGACACATACACCAATGGAGTAGTATAGAATATACAGAAACAAATCCACACACTTATAGTCATTTGATTTTTTACAAAGGTACCAAGAACATACATTGGAGAACATATAGCCACTTCAAAAAATGGTGTTGGGAAAAGTGATTAAGTATACATACAAAAATGGGATTAAACCTCTACTTTTCACCCTGAGAAAGTCAACTCAAGATGAATCAAACACCTGGAAATTACACAAAGACTTTGAAATGATGAGAGGAGGGAACAGGCCCAACACTCAAATGTACAGGCATGGGTAGAAACTTCCTTAATAAGATGTCCAAGACACAAGAAATTAAAACAATTATCAACAATTCAGATTGCATTACAGAGCTTCTGTGCAGCAAAGGAAACCATCAAGAACCTTAATAGACAGCCAACTGAATAGGAGAAGATCTTTGCCAGCTACTCCCTCGAAAGAGTACTAATATCTAGAATATGCAAGGAATGTAAGAAACCACTTAAAAGCTGGGCATGGTAGTGCATGCTTATATCCCTACTACTTGGGAGGCTGAGACAAGAGGACCACAGGTTGAAAGCCAACCTCAGCTACTTATGAGGCCCTCTACAACTTAGTGAGACCCTGTTTCAAAATAGAGAACAAAAAAATAGTGCTGCGGTATAGCTCAGAAATAAAGTGCCCCTGAGTTCAATCCCCACTACTGCAAAAAAAATAAAAACAAAAAGAAAGGAAGAAAGAAAGAAAAGACAAAACAATAATTTAAAAAATAAGGAAATTAATAAGTTGGACTTTAATTTTATAGAACTCTTTGGGTTTGGGTCCCTGGCCAATAAAGGTTTGATGTGGTAAATATATGTTGAGAAGCAAAGTAGATAGATATAGCAAGATGGGTAGGAAATAATAAGTACATAGACTCGCTATGCCTTCTTTCCTGGTTTCTCATTTTAATTGAGGGAGAAGTAGAGAACAAAACTCATATATGTATTCTTCTAATGTAAATTAATTATGAGATCAGAGTGTAGAATAGGTGAGGAACCTGGGTCCTATGTCCTGCTCTAAAATCATGATACTGAGAATGAAAGATAGGGCACATCCTAAGAGTAATAAAATGTTATTTATTACCAAGTGTAGGTGGAATGGATACTAAATGACCAATCTCCAACAAAAATGACATCCACTCTAAAACTATATGTACATTCAGGATTAAAGCAGAAACAAAGATGTTTATTAATGAGCTAGCAGGGAACAGTGGACTAGATTCTCTGTAGTTTCTTTAACCTCTAACATTTTCTTTCTGTACCTAAAGTTTTAAATAAATGTGTTACATTGATCTGGTGAAGTCAATTCTAGGGGCTGTCAGTGCAATAGAGGCTGTACAGTATTGGTACATGCACAACCTTTTTTTTCTGCACCTTGTTTCTAGAATTAAAAGTTGCCTTTTCAAGGTTTTTACTGGATGAAAAAAATTACCTAGAGAACCATAGACATCATTGTGATTATTTTGTTGCTTAAATATAATTGACTCAGTATGTGACTGTAGCCTGCTAAACACTGGAAGTATAAAAATTAATAAGGAAAGTCAGGCATGGTGGCACAGGCCTCTAATCTCAGTACTTGGGAGGCTGAGACCAGAGGTACCCAGGTTCGAAGCCAATCTCAGCAACTTAGCAAGATGCTCAGCAACTTTACAAGACATTGTTTCAAAATAAATAAATAAATAAATAAAAAAGTGATTGAGTGTAGTTCAGAGTAGAATGTCCTTGGGTTCACTCCCCAGTATCAAAAACAAAAACAAAATAAGAATGGTTTATTGTTTCCAGGAATGCAGAGTTAGCAAGAGACAGGTAACCATGATTTCAATCAAGATCCTATTTCACCAAAAATAAGAGACACATTTCCTATCCAAAGAACCCATGAAAAACTTCCCAGAGTACCTGATGCAAAAGTTCACAAATAGGCTCAGCTAGAAGAAAACAAAACAACAACAACAACAAAAAAATGGGGGTGGAAGGTTTATCAAAGGTTTTTTCCACCTATTAAGGATAAAATTTAGTTTTCAAACACTTCCCCTTTACAAGTGATTTCTGTGCCCAATCATATCTCCTTCAATGGCGAATGCATAAGAAGATCATACATAACAATGGAAAATATGCATCATATTGAAATAAAGATATCTGGCTTTCTGTCAATGCTACAATACATTTTCATCTTAATTGAGCACTGTATTGCAATCACCATAAAATTTTTAATGTTAATATAAAATCAAAGAAGATAGCCCTCAGAAGCCTTCTTGAGAATGAATCTAATTTACAAAACTGGATAGAAACAAAATATTAAGAGTTAAGATAGTCAGAATCTAACTGTTTTAAGAACTGGTGGAGTCATTCTGGGCATTTAGTTTAGTGTTCATGATGTTGCAGCATTATGCATAATTTATAAGTCACATTAAATAACCAGAAACAATACATTTAAAATCGTGAACCATACTGGGAAAAATCAATAATAGTCATGCTTCATAAGCACATGCTTCATAAACACATGCTTCATCCAAGACCAGAATTAGATTATGAAAGTACCCTTTTAAGTATGCCTTACAGTCATTGTCACACACTGTCATAAGAACCTACAACTGATTACAAATACCAAAAATTGGCAACATCTAAAAATATTGATAATGTATAAGCCTACCAGCTAGACAGCGCTGGGAATTCCCCACATAAAACATTCATTTATTTGACAGCAGAAAATAGTCTCAGTATAAAAAAAAAACAATACTTTAAGTCAAAACAGTGATCTATACTGTGTAAATATTGTGTACAGTATAACAGTGAAAGGCAAGTTGGAAGAATTCTGCCCCAGAGCAAAGGGATATGGATTCACACACAACTACTCAAGGAACTCTGTCCATTTCCTGAACTTCCATTTTCTCTTATTTCAAATTATCTAGTTTCCACTCTGTTATTCTATATAAATAAGTAGTACAAATGTCAATGACTCCTCTGCCCCCCCAATCAAAATTTTAGATAATTTTTGTAGTTTTTACTTCAATAACACTGATGTTTACCTCCTCTGAAAACCCACTCTATCATTAGCTTCTATTTTTTCCCTGGGTTTTTCTAACTCTGCAACAGTTTCTTATTTATAAATTTTTCTACTAACAGATGCTTAAATATGTAAGGTTTGCATGGTTCATCCAAAGATTTTCTTTTGTTTTCACTTTTTATTCTCCACCTCTGTGAGTATTCCCAATTATACTAATAAACTTAATTATGATGGGTGATAGGTAGCTAACAAATTATGTCTCCACACATAAACCCTCTTAGAACAATATGTTAAACTGCCTTCTTAACAGCTCTTCTAATACTAAAGAGTTGCAACTTATTTGCACAACAAGCAGGCCAAACTTCATAGCCGTACTATTTTACCTTCACACTTGTTCCTTACCAATGCTCCCTGTCCCGGTATATATCACCTCCATCCGTCCAGTTGAAGTAAAATTCAGAAATCATTCTTGATATCGCTCACTCCCTCAAAGTATTTAATGCACTATTATGTTCTTTTTCATTCCCATCTATAAAAGATCTCAAACTTGATAACTTTTCTCTATCCAAACTATATCTATGATGGCCCAAATTGTCCTCATATGCTTTCTTTCAATAATCTTCCCACAAAACTGATACTCCCTTTATTCCATCTATTCTCCCAACTGTTAACAAAGTTATCTTCTAAAAGCAGAAACATAACTAAAGTATATCACATCCACACAGAAAACTCTTTGTTATACTATATATGTGATGAGTTGCTTTAAAAAAAATTCCTATATAATATGAATAATTAATTTCAGTTTATAAGAGTAGTTAGTTAGCATCTGAAGTACACTAACCAAAAATCCACATTTTAGGAATGGTTATATATGCATCTGCTATACAATTACAGAAAAGAATACAAGAGGGTTTGTTAAATAGCCTAACTACATTATAAATCTTTTTACTGATGAAATGAGTACTATTCAAGGTATGTGGTCAATTAGAAAGTTTATATCAGGCCTATTGTTCCACATGAATGGATTATGAGAGCCAAGCAAGCATAGCAGCTTAATACACTGGGAATACTCCTTTCAATCTAGCATTCCATTGGTCTTGAGTTCCTGTGTTTCATGGAGAACTGTGTTATCTGATTCAATGGTCTTGACTGGGGGACCTGATATTAGACATAATACCAGTGGATTTATTTTGGTGTAAGTAGTGTACCAAACTGCCTAAGAATAGAGAATAGGGAATTTAAGCATACATTTTAACAAATGTTTGTCTTCAAGTCCATATATTTAGCAGAATATGTCTAAGAACTTCTTTTACCATCTCTCACAACTGAAAAATTGAAGAGTACAGATATTTACCCAAAGAAACTGACAATAAAGGTCAAAAAAAATGTTTAAGTCAAGACACAGTCTCACTCCACTCCATAATTTTTTACTGTTTTAAGATGGACTAATATCTTTGATTTGACCAAGTCTTCTCAGGTGGTCAAAACAAAAGAGTACACATCATATAGCTTAACAGAAGCTTATTTCTTATAGTTCTGGAGGCTTCAAAGCCCAGTATCAAGGTCCAGCAACATTCAGTTTCTATTAGGAGCTCTCTTGCTGACATGTGCATGTGTATGGCCAATTTATCCCTGTAGCCTCACATACGAAGAGTAAGAGAACACTCTGATGTTTCTTCCTCTTATTAGGGAACTAGCCTTGTTGAATTGGACTCATGTCCTTATATAACCTTTAATCACAGGTCATTTCTCAAAATGAAGGCACAATGGGGATCAGAGCTTCATCATATGAATTTGGGGAGAGACACAAGCATTCAATATATATAACAATGATATATAAAACATTCATGGTTCTTGGCCAGTTAATCAGTAAAATCTCACATAAATTCTTTATTCACTTTCTGTAGTAGTTACATGTAGCTTTCTTTTATTTTCTGGAATGCCTATTTCTTCTCTCCATTTGAGCTTTTTGTTCTTTTCCTTCTCACATCATGCAGTCAATTCCAAATCATCCTTCAGTTACCATCTCAAACTGTTCACAAAAAGATATTTTTATTCTCTCAGTTATTATCTCAACTACTCAAAAGTGACGAATAAATTATATGGCATGCATCACTTGAATTTGGCTCAAATGTGTATATGAACTTACTGTCATTGGTGGAATGCATTCCATGTCATTTAGTGAACATTTGAATGTCTACTTTCATAATCCACTTGTTATATTAACATTTTATTCTATTTTAACTTCTAACAGAAAATGTGGATGTTATTATCCTCAGACAAGATAAAACTAAGAATATTCGTCTGCTATGCTATTATTTGTCACTTTGAATATTTATTGAAACAGTAGTGATAAAACAGATGATTCTCTGTCGTCATGGTGTTTATACAGTTCAATGGCAGGTGGGGGGGCATTTAACAACCACTATATAACTATAAATGTGATACATTGTATAAAAATTCAAAACAAAAATGAGAATAATAAAAGTGATTTTATATTGAGGAGGCAGGAAAGGTCTGAGATATTTAAAGTGAGATCAAATAATTATTAGAAATATCCCCTTTAGAAAAGAAAGAAAAAAAATCCAAGCAAAAGCCTCAGTACACAGACTCTGAAGTGGAAAATGAAAAAAAGCCCAATGTGACTGGAGCATCATGAACTGAGGGGAAGGTGGAATCAGGTGAGTTAATAAAGGTAAGCAAGAGCCAGTAATGTAGAATCTTACATATTCCTCCAAGGGAATTTATATTTTATTTTAAATATAAAATTTTATTCTCATACTTACTATTTAAGAATTTATTTTAATGTTGTTGCTGTGGAACCAACTAAGATGTCCATCAACAGATGAATGGATTACAAAACTATGGGATATGTACACAATGGAATTTTACTCAGCCAAAAAGAAGAACAAAATCATGTCATTTGTAGGGAAATGAAGGGACCCGGAAAACATTATGTTAAGTGAAATTAGTCAGACACAGAAAGTAAAAAATCGAATGCTCTCCCTAATTTGTGGAATATAGGGAGAAAGTGGGTCATACCTAGATAAGCAAAGAAGGTGACGTATCTGAAGGTGATAGAAGGGGGGAAGGAGAGAATACCCTAATGCACAGGATGTACATTCACAAACATATCAAAGTCAATTACTAAACCAAACATGAGAAGGAGAGGGGAGGGAATGGGATGGGAATCAGTGAAGAGTTAAATGAGACTTATGTGCATGTATGTCTCTACCAGTTTGTACCTCACAACAATGTATGATAAAAATGCACCAATAAAACAACAACAACAACAACAACAAAAACAAGCTGGACCTGATGGTACATGTAATCCCAGTACTTGGGAGGCTGAAACTGGAGGATCTGGGTTTGTGGTCAGCCTCAGCTACTTAGTGAAGGCCCTCTGCAACTTAATGAGATCCTGTTTCAAAATAAAGAATAAAAAATAGGGCTGGGAGTATAG
This sequence comes from Graphiurus murinus, assembly GCA_004027655.1. NCBI lineage: Eukaryota > Metazoa > Chordata > Mammalia > Rodentia > Gliridae > Graphiurus > Graphiurus murinus. Next base: position 43,501 of record PVLC010012363.1, read on the forward strand.
CTTTGAGGTAGAATGTCCCTGGGTTCAATCCTCAGTTCTGAAAACAAACAAACAAACAAACAAACAAAAGACCCCAAAACCTGGGGGTACTATTTTTTAATTTAAAAATTTGTATTGGTGCATTGTAGTTATACATGGTAATACAATTCAAAATGATATCTTCATATTTGGACACAATATCTCTTTATACTTTTTTCCTCCCTGCTCACCACCTTGCCTCCTTCCCCATGCATGCTTGTGTGATTAGTAGTGACACATTCACATACAAACATAACATTGTTTGCCTTCCTCAAGTGTCATTTTCTCCTTCCTTCCTTCTTCCCCCAACCCCCTTCCACTATTATATTGCTCTCTCCTCATTTTTATGAGTCCCTTTCCTCTCATACTTTCTCCTTAGATTACACGTTTAAGAAAAAACAGGTAGCCCTTGATTTTCTGAGTCTGGCTAGTCTCACTTTGCAAGATGTTCTCTAGTTCATCCATTTTCCAGTAAATGACATAATTTTGCTTTTCTTTATGGCTTAGTAAAACTCCACTTCATTGATATAGCAATAATCTATTTTAGATATTTTGTTTTCTAATTTTCTAAACTGAGAATTATAAATATAGAAAACCTAGAGAAGATGATTACGTAGCCCTTGCAAGAAACTATAAAGAATGACTGAAAGATTGTAAAAAAATAATTTTAAAGTACAATTGAGGCTGAGACCAGAGGATCCGGGTTCGCGGCCAGCCTCAGCTACCTAGTGAGGCACTCTGCAACTTAGTGAGACTCGGTTTCAAAATAAAGAATAAAAAATAGGGCTGGGGGTGTAGCTCAGAGGTAGAATGCCCCTGAGTTCAATCCCCAGTACCGCAAAAAAAAAAAAAAATTAAAAATTCAACAAGTTTTTTGGTTGAATTTGTTGGGTCTTCTAAATATAGTATCATGTCATCTGCAAATAGGGATAGTTTTAGTTCTTCTTTCCCTATTTTTACCCCTTTGATTTCCTTCTCTTGTCTTATTGCTCTGGCTAGAGTCTCGAGTACTATATTAAACAGAAGAGGTGATAATGGACATCCTTGTCTTGTTCCTGTCTTTAGT
>PVLC010012364.1:0-43842 GCA_004027655.1 Graphiurus murinus
TGATGATTTTAAACACTTTTTCATGTACCTGTTGCCCACTTATATATTTTCTTTTAAAAAAATGTCTATTTAGATCCATTGCCCATTTTTTAATTGGCTAGTGTTCTTTCACTATTGAGTTGTTTGGCTTCCTTATTATTCAGAATATTAATCCCTCTTAAAATGTATAGTTTACAAATACTTTTTATCATTCTGTGGGTTGCATTTTCACTCTAAAGATTATTTCCTTCACTGTGCAGAAGTTGTTTTAGTTTGGTGCTTTAGTTCAATCCCATATGTCTATTTTTGCTTTTGGTTCTTGTGCTTTGAAGGTCCCCCCGCCAAATCCTTGCCCAGTCCAGTGTCCTAAAGCATTTTCCCTATATTTTCTTCTAATAGTTTCACAGTTTCAGGTCTGATAATTAAGTTTTTAATCCACTTTGAGTTGATATTATATTTAAGTCTTAATGTCTTTACCCGTTTTTTTCTGTATCAAGAATTTGTATTATATATGGAGTTATAAGAACTCTTTTACATATTAAGTACTTTTACAAGTGTGCCATACATTAAAGGCAAAGTATCTGCTTAGCCAAGATATAGAAGACAAATATGTAAATAAGGACACAAGACAAGATATGTGTTTGTTTCTAAAAAATACATCTCTTAGCCCCTGGCATTTTTGATAGTGGGAAGTAGAAGGACATAGTCAGAGCATGGTAAAGTGCTCTAGTTTTTCAAACTTTTATTTAAAATGCATATATAGTTTCATTTATTTGTATATTGCCTATTTCTTGTCCAATTCTTTTCTTTGGATTTTATATTTTTTGTTGTTATTGTGGATAGGATCTCTGTTTGTATTTTGTTCTTAACTGGTTATAGCAGGAAACTGTTTTAATTGTGATGTCTATAATAATCTGAGCTGTGGTGCCAGCAGCAGCATCAGGATGAGACAATTTCCACAGGGAGGTGCTCAAAACTTCCTGTGAGCCTCAAGGTTCTGTCTCCCTAATTTCCTAAGCTCATTCTTAGCATGGAAGTGTCAGTTAGAGAGCCTGGTGATGACCAGAAAGCTTAGCCTTTTAAAATCATTGATTTCTGCTTGTAGTTTATTTCCTAAAATTATAGTATGAAATCTACCATTTATCAAACACTTTAATTACAATTTTTGGCATCCAGTCAAAATTAATAAACTTTTAAAAGGTATTTATTTCTACATTCGAAAAAATTTTGCATAGTTGGATATGGTGACACACACCTGTAATATCAACTACTCAGGAGTTTGAGACTTGAGGATCACAAGTTCAAGGCCCGTCTGGGCAATTCAGTGAAATCTCCCCTCAAAATACAATGAAAGGGGTTGGGGATGTGGATTAGTGGCAGGATCATTCATATTACCCAAGTTGAATGATAGATTTTGAGTGTATTTTCTTACAGATTTTCACTTAAAGAAGAAGAAAATATTGAATTGCATCATATTTAAGAAAATACTGAATTGATCATATTTAAAAAGACAGAGAAGATATTGTTTCTTGACTTCTTCATGACTAGAGGGTGTGAGTGGCTTTAGCAAGGGAGCTGCTAAGTGATCATGACTGTAGGAAGAATCCAGGAATGATCTGTCTTTCTGTCTGGCTGAGTGTCTGCCTGTGTATTTCCATGGTCCTCCTTACCACGTGGGGTCCTGAGAGTTCACACTAGCCCCAGGAGAAGTAAAAGTCAAGAAGAAACATTCTCATACAATGATTCTCAAGCTTTGCCTAGGGTTAGAAGGTAAAGTTTAGGAGCATTTTTTTCTCTTTAAACATTCAAAATATTAACTGTAATGTTGCATTAGTTTTAGTGCATGTATATTCCTTGACATATTTTTTTCCTACTAATTTGATTACTTTGACCATTTTTTTTTTTAATTTAGCCAAACCTATATGTCTTTTAGTATATTTTTTCCACAGGCTTAGCTGAAAAACATTTATATATGAGAACAAGAAAGAATATTGGAACCATTAGTTTGTTTTCCTCCCTATATACCAGAGATCCAACTAGAGATAAATGTTTGCCTCTCAATAGCCAGCTTCAAACTGTTACTAAATGCCCTCCCCATGTGCAAATCACTTCCTTCTATATGTTCCCATATCATTTCACAATTGACTCAATTATTATGCTTAGTACATAATATATTTTAAATTATTTATGTGACTTTTCTTTATTGAATCATAACTGCTATGAAGTTAAAAAAAATAACTGTGTATGGTGGTGTAAGCCTTTAATCCCAGTACTGGGGAGGCTGAGATAGGAGGATGGCAGGTTTGCTGCCAGCCTCAGCAATTTAGCAAGACCTTCTGAAACTTAGTAAGACTTCGGGTATAGCTCAGAGGCAGAATGCCCCTGGATTTAATCTCCAGCACCCCCACCACACACACACACACACACACACACACACACACACACACACACACACGATCTTATTTGACTTAGTGTCATTTTCAAACCTCTATACAAGGAAAGACTTGTAGTAATTGCTTATTTAATGAATCAATAATTCATCAAATAATTATTTTGTTTGTTTTCACATTACTTCTGAAATTGATCAACATCAGAGTCTGCCAAATGCTTTTATAAACTATTTTAATTCTATATCAAGTTACTAAAATTTAAACAATTTTCTGTTAAAAAATAAAATGGTTGTTTTCACTGAGCTTCTCTTCAACTTACAGGGCAAATTCATGTTTGGTTTGATGAGTAAGTGTGTTTAGACATTTGTCTGGCAAACTTGAATAAATGTCTCTGGGACGATAGATCAGTGTACTGTTTTTAAAGTAATAATATAGCATGTGGAATTTACTCTGACAGTTTCTAGCAGCAGCAATAGCTAACATTTATATAGCATTTACTATGTGCCAGGCTAGTAACTGACTCAAATTACTTGCCAGGAACTATTTAAAGACTTCACATATATTAATTTGTTTAATTCTCTCAGTGGTAGTTGAGGCCGGTATTATTTATTCCCATTTCACATATGAGAAAACTGAGACTTAAATGGACTTCTCTATGCATGTACCTGGTAAGTGGTAGATTTTATATTAGAAACCAGGCCATCTGGCTTCACAGACCACATACTAAAGACTCAGATTCTAAGACTGCTATTTTAGATAACATTTAAATGCTGAGCAAACAATATTAATTAGCAAAGGTACGATTACAGATATGTAATCTCTCTTGAATTCAATAACATTAACATTAGGTTGAGAGAAATTTACTGATGGTGGTGACCTTATAGGTTATGAATCATATGCTCATATCTTACAAATTTTGAAATGAAGAGGCACATACAGTGCCCATGGCATTCTGTTACAGCCAAACCTAATCCAAAGTCTTTGAATGAATGACAATATAAGATCTGGGGTGTTCTTTTATGTAAAAGTGGGGTTTTCAGTCAAGACTAATTAGTGCTAGTTAAAAAAATACCATCCACCTGGGTTATCCCTCCTCTTCACACCCCCAGCTCTCCCTGAATCTTGGCTAAGAGAAAGGGACACCCAGGGCTGCCAGCCCAGCTTTTGTGCTGCTCAGCTCGTCCCCTGCCATCTGTCCAGTGACACTGACACCTCTCCCCAGGACACACGCCCTCCAGCTTTCAGTTAACCCCACTGACTTCCAAAGTTCATCTGGTCAGAAAACAAATGACACGCTGAACCGTCTGGGTAAACAAATGAGAAGATAATAATAGCTATCATTGTTATAGGATGTGACACAGAATGAAGCAAAATAAAAATAGTTTTAAAGGGGGGAGAGCTGTCTCACCGGCCATCTGTATTCACCAGAGATTTACCTTCACACGGGTATTGTCTGCAGGACCATGCCACTTCTGCAGAGGCACCTTTCAGCAGTACCAGACATTCCTCAGCTCTGTTAACTAACTCTTCACGCCACCCAAGCTACCTACGCGTGCACCTGCACCTCATACGCCACTGTCAGTCTCATCAGTCTCTTGAGCTGCTTCTCCACCCTGCTCCAAAGTTGTGGCTTCTGATTTAAGAGTCATAATTAAAGAGAAAAAGTGTTCTCCAATTGAAAGTAAGATGTGGCATTGAAATTTAATATCATACACTTTCAGGTGAAAAAATAGTAATTATTCTCTAAGATGGATTTCTTGCATCTAAAATTGTAAGATATTCTTTTTTTCCCCCCAAACAACAGCATGTAGGTATGGATATTAGAGACTATGAATAAAAATACATCTACTTTTAATAAATGTCCTCCTAAATTTAAATACAAAGACTGCAATACCCGTTATAACAATGGTCACCATTTGATGAATATCAACACTGTAGATACTTAATGAATATGTACACTACAATAACAGTCACCATTTAATAAATAGACGTTCAGTACATATTTTATCAACCCCTTATAGTAGTATTTCTTATAAATATAAAAATCGTGTTTCAGAGATACACAGTGATCTTGCTAATTAATAAATCATTATTTTAGCCTTGATCTGATTCTCAAACCTAGGGTTTTGCCCTGAAGCTATCATATATGTAATATGTCACATAAAACTTTGAAAGTTTATTTAAAACACGATATAAACATTCCTAGAGGTTTTATTGGCCTTTGGAAAATAAAGTGGATAAATAGTAAATGGTGTCGAATGAGTGCTTTAACCAAAAACATCGGTTCCATATTTGTTCAGTTAACTTTCTGATTTTTCCATTCATTTTTTTGAAAGTGATGTTGTTATATATTGGAAATATTCTATGAAATGGACCATTTTCTACAACAATATTGCCTTCTCAAAGAGGATAAAAGTCCTAGGACAATTCCCACCTAAAATTTCACAGTTTCCTAAGCACATTGTCTTGAAATACTTAAATTCAAAATCACTTTAATGTATTCTAGTAAATATTTGCCATAAAAGAATACCTCAACTTCAAAATTTTCTCAGAAATCTCACAGTTATATCTTGGATACATTTAAAAAAATTTTTCTTTTTTGTTTCCTTACATAAACACTTTTAAATAAATTATTTATTTTCCTAGTAAATTCTGATACAGCTAGTAAATACATATTATAATCATGAAAATTTAAGTGATTGCTTTGTGATGAAAAGCTCTAAGCATGAAATAGTGAGCAAGAACTATTCTTGAAAAACATATTTAATTATTTATTTCAAAAATAAATAAGATCCTGTCAATTTACTTCCAAATTGTGGGAAAGAAGTATCATATTCACTGTAACAAAAATCCAGCTGGGCATGGTGGCACACACTTGTAATCCCAGATTTGGGAGGCTGAGTCCGGAGGATATGGATTTGCGGCCAGCCTCAGCTACTTAGTGAGGCACTCTGCAACTTAGTGAGACCCTGTTTCAAAATAAAGAATAAAAAATAGGGCTGGGGGTATAGCTCAGAGGTAGAATGCCCCTGAGTTCAATCCCCAGTACCACAAAAATAAATAAATAAATAAATAAATAAATAAATAAACAAACAAACAAAAATGCTTAAATTAATCTGCTTTTTTATTATTAAATACTCAAATACAAGTTATAAAAAAAAGGTAAAGGATGCAACCATTTTGTGTGTGTGTGTGTGTGTGTGTGTGTGTGTGTGTGTGTGTGTGTTTTACTGGGGATTGAAACCAGAGACATTGAACCACTGAGCTATATACTCCAGCCCTTTTCATTTTTTATTTTAAAACAGGATTTCACCAAGTTTCCAAGTGCTAGACTCAAACCTGTGATCCTCTTATCTTAACCTCCCAAGTACAGGGATTATAGGTATGCACCACTGCACCCAATGAGATACATAATTCGGTTTTCCTTATCATGTGCTATTAGAACATCATAAAAGTCTTCATTATTCATCTGAAACTCTCCTCTATTTTTCTTAATTTGTATATAGTTTTAGAAATAACTTTATTCCTATAGAACTGCTACATAATAAAAACCAAACGTATTTAAGATAAAAATTGAAGAGTTACCAGTTATGTGTACACATATGAAATTATTAGTATAATCAAAGTGATGAACCTTTCCATCACCCTAAAATTCATACCCCACAATAATAGCTTCCTCTCAGCCCTCCTTGATTCCCACACTCTCCCCAGAAGTCTGCTGGCCTATTTTTTTGTCAGTATAGATTAATTTATATTTCCTAGAATTTTGCATAAATTGAACCATATTATATGCAGTATTTTTGTCTAGTTCAATTATCATAATTATTTTAGTTTGTTTATGTTGTAATGTTAAGGAATATTTGTTTTTGTGGGTGAATAATATTCTGTATGGATATACCACAGTTTTATTACCCATTCATACGATGATGAACATTTGAATTGCTTCCATTTTGGAATTCCCACAAATAAAGCTTCCACAAACATTTGTATAGACATATACTTTCATTTCTCTCAGAAAAATGCCTAGATTTGTAATAAGTAGATCATATGGTACATATGTACTTATTTTAATTACATTATAAAATTATATTGCAATGTGTTTACATAATTTTAAATTCCCATCAACAGTTTGTGAGAATTCCAGTTCCTATATCTTATTGCCCACACTTAGTATAATCTTTTCCCATAGATTATTGATGCTCTGTTCCTTTTTCAATTATTTTTAATTATAATACATTTGATTTAGATTATTTTTATATATTTTTATCTTATTTGGCTCTTGAACGTATGTGATATAGTTATAATAAATTGTCTTAGTATCCTTGCCTGCTAATTTTAACATCTCTGTATGCTCTACATTGATTCCAATTGATTGAATTTTTTCCTCTATGTCTCTTGCTTTCTGCTTCTTTCTATGGTTGGTATTTTTTATTAGATGCCAGACTTTATTAATTTTACCTTTTTGGGAGATGAATTTTTTTTATTCCTATAATTAGTCTTGTGCCTTACTTAGTAGTGCAGTTATTTAGAAATAGTGTGATCTTTTGGAGTTTTGCTTTTAATATTTATTAAGCAGAACTCAAATAATGCTGCATCCAAGAAGCCCAACTTCTGAGATGAGACCTTTTAAACTCTTCTCAGTGACCTGTGAATACTGAAATTGTCTTAGTCTGGTCTTGTAGGAGTGCTGGGCATTACTTCTACTTCTGGGCATCTTGTGCCATTTCTTCTAACACATGTGTTGCTCAGTACCAACTGAATACTAAAGGCAGACCTTCTGCAGATCTCTGGGGTTCTCTTCTCTTTTTTTTTTTCCTCTCCTTTATGCCACTCTTCCCTATGAACTTTAGTTGTCTGTATCTCCCTGGACTCTATACTTCATCATCTCAACTGAGAGAATCTGCTGAGTTTCCCTTGAACTGTTGCTTTCTGTACTGCTGGCCAGAAACTCTCTCTGTGCAGTGAGCTGGTGCAACCAAGAGATTCTCTCATTCATTTCTTGTCCCTCAAGTATCACTCTCCATATTTGCCTGATGTCCAGTGTCTTGAAATCCATTGTCCATTTATATTTATTGGCTATTTCATGTGGGAGGGTATATCTAGCCCTGCCATTTTATCTTGGTGAAAAGATGAAATTCCCTATTATAATAGGTGGTGTTACTTATTTGAGCATATGGCTAGCATTTTCCTTCTCTCAAAAAATTACTTCATGCATCAGGAAATGGAATTTAATCATGAGGGGTATCTATGACTTCAAGCTTAATTTTATAAAATTTTACAAATAATAAAATATTGATTTTTCTAAGTGTTGAAGATCACTCTTTTAATGAAAATTTCAGATCTATTTTCTGCAATATGCTATTTCGTTTTCAAGAACTCTGACAATAGTAATATAAGAAAACAATATTTAAGTAAGGATTACTTATGATATAAGCATTTATGTGACTCTATTGAATTAAAGTATAGAATATTTATTATTAGAATCCCCTCTTGGTCTTGGTAGTATTGTATGTTCGAACATATAATGGATACACAATTTTCCACTCTGAAAGAGCCATCTGTATTTCCTGACATGAACATACAGTCATGTCCATAAGGACCAGTTTTTAGGAACATAAAAGATTCTAGGTAAGCACAACACACTAGTCTATGCATGGCATATACCTCTCTCTGAGACCATCTGGGTAAATTTTATAAATGATATCTTGTAAGGTCCTCATTATTCTGGTGTGGCTAATGTACTTCATGTGAATCACTCCTATCTATCAGTAACTGCCAAGCTTCAAGTTCTATCTCTGCTGCTGACTAGCTGTGTAATCTGGGCAGGTTACTAAGCCTCTCTTTCAGCCACCCTGGGATAAGCATCTTCAACTCCTGTCGTGAGAGTACATCAGCCACCAGGCCGAGGCAGAAACAAAGCAAAACAAACAAACAAACAAACAAACAAACAAAAAGAGCAAAAGGCTCAGAGAGAAAAGAGGGACAGTTAGAAAGGAGCTGCTTCTAAAGTGCTGTTTGAATCATCAGACACTTAACTACATTTTCCAAAATGTGGCTAGGCTGTTTTCTACACTCAAGCAGAAGTGGGGGTTTGGGGAAGAATAAGTTCAACTATGACAAAATAAAGGTGGGCTTTTGAACGTCTGAACTTTTTGACTGAAATTTGTACTAATAACTTTTAAAGTATTATCATGGATGCACATAATCATATGTGATACTCTAATCTTTGGAGACCTGGAAGTGGCATCAGAAGGCCTGAAGTCTAGCCATGATTTTACTGCTTTTAATTGGGATAGTTGGAGCAAATCCTTTTTAAATGATAAGATGTGTGTTATAGCACCTGTCCAGCACTCCTGGGGCTTCCCATGAGCACCAAATGTGATTGTATTTATATAAAAGTGCTTTGAGAAACTATAATGTGATCACAGGAGATTCTTATGGATGAGAATATCAACAGTGGTTTCAGAGGCATCCATGGAATGCAGATTCATATCAAAGTAAACCCCCCCTCAATGGGGTTATGAAAATCAATATAGAATAAAGGAAGTCAACATACTGAGCTGTAATATATTAATCTTCAGAGTCAGCACGACCTGGTAAAGAATTTAAGAATTGCTAGCTCAGATATTTACTAGCTTTGTAGCATAAATAAAATTATTTAACATTTTAAAGTCTAAGCTCTCTCATCTGGAAAACTAGTTTGTGACAAAGATTGGAAATCATGTATATTAATTGCCTTGGACAGTAGACATTTACCAATAAATTATATATTTTTTTCTCCTAAGAAACCAATTTACTTTTACAACACAGGGCAAAGAAGTTGGAGGGAGATGAGAATGTGTAAGAGGTGAACAAAGATTAATTACATTCAGGACTGTAATATTAATTAATTAAACACTGTATAAAATCTATGTATTGCCTTCTGAGGGTAGAAAAAGTAACAATAATTTGAGCAGAAAGGGGATTGAATTGCTTTTTTCCATGTATCTTGAAAAGGCACAGGGGAACTTTGCAGTGATCTTTCAATTGGCTGTAATTACAAAGACTGCATATAGTTCATGATGAAGAAGCTCTAATGATTCATGGGGCATCTGTTATATCAAGTTCAAAATTTGAACAGGAAATACTCCCCTATTAGACTTACAATTTAGTGGGACATAGTGAAGAAAATTTAAGTACCTGAATTATTATTAACATTATTTGAACAATGACAATTCTTAATTTCATTACTATGAAATAAAAGGAAGAGTTCATTCAGACTGAATGTAAATAAGAAGTATAGAGTTTGGGACAGAACAGAAATAATAGATAGGAAAAAAAAAAGCCTGATGAACACAGTGTTTACTCAAAGGGAAGACTATGGGATCTTCTTTTCACTATACAATTGGGATACTGGCATGCTAGGCATGTGGAAATGAAGTGCTATGGAGAGTGAGACTTGGATCAAAGTACCAAGGGGGGTGACCTTGACCTTGGGAATCATCTAATTAAAGATGGTGTTGACACCTGAAAGAAAATCTGTTCCTAGGAAACTTGTAGCAAAGGACAAGGCAAAAGAGATCTAGCAAGTCACAACTGTCCGAGTGGTTAGCAAGAACAATTTTGTTCAACTCTGGCAGGTTAGATTTTAGGTAGCAAACCTGTAATAATCATGTCTATATTAGCATCCATCTGTCCAGCTATCTATCTATCGAATCTATCTTTCACAGCTTTTTAATGACTTTATGTAAATAGGCCATTTTAATATAAAAATAATTTTGAGAAGTAGTCATATGAAAACATATGACAGTTTAAAGAGAGCAGAAAGTTTAAAGAGAGAAAGTAATCATACTGTAAATAATAAAGTGAAGTAGGGACTAGAACTCAGGTCTTCTGAAAAACCAGTCAAGTCTTCTTACTTCAAAAGATACACTGCATTTTTATTCAGCTACAACATATTATTTAAGTGAGATAATTGCCTAATATTTGCAGATAAAAAGTAAAACACATCAGGCTAGATCCAAGTATTAGGGATATATCTCAAATTCTGATGTTGGAGCATAGCCCAGTTTTAAATCTACTGTTGCTGGCTTAATTTACAAGTCTGATAAGACCAAACTAAATCTTGCTGCTAAACCTTGCCTGGTTTTGAGTTTCCTTGTAAGGGAGTTTCTCAAAGTCTTAAAAATTAGTTTTTATGAAAAGTTTCATTTCCCACCCCACTTCTTTATGGAGAAAACGGAGCTCTTTGCATTGGCATTTCAAATTAAGAAATTCTTAATTACACAGAAGTTCTTCTACTTTGGTGAAGCATAAGTCTTGGTTTAGAGCTGTGGAGGTAAAGAGAGAATATTGATAGGTCAAAAGCCTCTCTCATTCCTGAAATATTAGGCTGATTCATTTGGGACATTAGAGAAATTTTCTCTTTCTGAATTTCATTTGTGTGTAACCTTAAAATGAGATGCATTATGAGATTGAGAGAAACTGGCATTTCTTAAGGTCATTTTGTCCTCAGGCAACCTATATAAGCAAGGGAAAAACAGTGTTTTATCAGTTGATTCTAGTCATGTGTACTTTGTCATTTTGATAATTAAAGGCCTCGGAAAAGTTCATGTTTGTTTTGTAGACTATGTACTTTTTCTTTTCTTTCTTGATCCTAAACTATCAGATTAATTATCTTAAGCTTATAAAGTCAGAGGATGTGAGAAAGATATAAGATTTCCAGATTTACATAAGTTGAGTCAGTAGTTATTATTCTGAAAATTAAAAAAAAAAAAAAGAAAGAAAAAGAAAAAAAGAAAGTTATTCTACTTCAGAGACATATTCCTGGAGACAGAGCGTCCTCTGGCATTCTGACTGAAATCTTCACCCTGGATGTATGCAGTTTTGACTAAACCTGACTACATCCAGTGGGTTGCATATGATGCCATCTATCCAAGAGGGAGGGTCATGTCCCCTTTTTATTTATGTTCCATTTCATTTAGTATGCGTAGTAGGCCTGGTACCACTCTGACTTTTAACCCTAATGGAGAGAGCACACAAGTTGACTGGGAACCTCTAGGGAGAAACGAGCTTTAATGACAATTTGAGTGTAAAATCTGGTCTCTGGAAGAAAGGTCACCACATCTGCATAGCCCCTGGAGTCAGGCTTAGAGCCCTGTCTGCCTTCAAATAAAGAAGCATTTTCCTGTGTCTTAAGGCTGCTTTAGTTTGAGGTACAAGGAGCACATGACAGAATCAGGGGAACTGAGTGATGTTTGTGCATGTTTGACTGCACTCTGCATCCTAAGAGAAGACTTTGGAGAAACCCAATCAATACTACAAGCATGTCCTGGACAGCAGCAACGTTGTTTTCATTCTGTTACAATAATGAATTGAAGTCTCCCAACAGCAGGTATAATAAGCACTATTCAACCCTTGATATTCAATCACCTTTAACTGGTTATATCTATCTAAAATTCACTGTTAACTGTGGTTTTACAATACCCCATTGGCAACCTTTTATGGCTCTCTGCACAAAAATGCAAAAACATCAAAAATGCCTCTCAGTGCCATATACTCAGTGCTTCCCTATATTTGCTAAAATGTTTTCCATTTTTTACTTAAAATCCATTGGAAGACATTCAGACACTGTGCACAAAATGAAGTGGTTTTGCCTTCAGTTTGAAATTATTTTTGCCATTACTGTTAGCCTAGAGTTCATATCTTCATCGTTCCTGGTTGAGAAGTGATTTCATGTTATCTAGATGCCCTAAAGCAAGGTAATCTTTTACAAATAAAAATGAAGCTTTTTTTTCTCCCACAAAGCTCACTTGCATTTTTGGGGTGTCTGAACACTTTAAAACCTTTTTTTCTTTTTGTTGTAGAAAGGAAGGCAGATTCACAAATATGGTTTATGCAGAGAAGGAATAAGCAAGTGTTTCTACCTTATTAATGCACATGAGATAAGAAATTAAGGGCTCATGAAAAATCCTGGTAAAATCCACATCCTGGAGAGAATCCAGGTTTCGAATTCGCAGCCTGAATATGAATAACTGAGTTTTCTCATTTCACTAGTCTTTCATTTGGTTTTCAATTTAATTTTAAATACTAAGAATTTAATATTTTAAGGCAAATTCAACATTTGAACAAAAACATCTAGCCAATTCGAGCTATGTTACAAGGTCATAGCAAATTAATATTGCTAAATTTTAAGGTTTCAATTTGATCAATCCAGAGTGCTTTACTTAAATGGATAAATTTGACCAAAATCAGGTTTTTGGACAAGCTAAAAGGCAGTGGCCTATATAAGTACCTTTGATTTATTGACCCCAATTGGTTTAGAATCATTTTTACTTTTATTTCTGGCCAGATACATAGGCTTTGCTTATGGCTTTAGTGGATTCTTTGAAACATTCCTTTTATTATGTTAAATATAAAATAAGGCAACAATAAGAGAAGATCAGATTGGCTATCAGAATATAACAAACATGGTTTACATGTTTTTGTTTCATTTTGCAGCACCAAAAAAGGCATCTATTTTGATCTAAATATCAAGAAAAAAAATCACAATATGTAAGAAAGATAATAATGGAAAGTATTCCTATGACAAATATAATAAATTTCAATATTGCTGAAAATACTAATACATGGATATTTTAATAATATGATAAAATATTATATATGTATTTTAGACTGTGGATATGATTTAAAAAAATAAAATTTACTTTTTATATCTTGAATTCAGAAAAGGCAAGCTTCTATTGCTGAACAAATAAAAGCTAAAGATTCCATCAAAGGAAGGGTGGTAAAACTAAACTTAGCTTTTATAATAAAAATAGTGTCAAATTCAATTTCCCTTTCTACTACCAAGTAATTCTGAAATGTTTTGAAGTACCACCAGGCTGTAGAGTAATGCAATCTGCAAAATATCACCAATATTTTCAAACATGTGGTAATGATTTTCCTCACACTTAAAAGTGGTCCCAGTTCTAACAATAAGCATGGTTGCTTTAGAAAAATGTTAACTTTGACAGGTTTGCTAGCCATTTTTTATTATGCTTAATGAGAGATCAGTAACTTTTTCTAATACTTCAAAAATCACTGTATTTTAGTGGAGTGGTGGCGGTAATCACTAGAAATCCTTATTGCCCAAGCAAATAGTGGAGCCACTAGGCTAATGTGCTGATGAATTAGGTGACTTATCTTTAAAGCATTTATAATTTTGACAATTTTTAATCCCCAAATTGTGAGACCTATGTAGTCTATTTTATAAGACATTATTTAACATATCCTATTCTCATATTTACAGAATAAAATGTAGAATTTATCCTTTGTAGGATACACTAAAACTTTCTCTGAAATTCTAAATAAATCTAAATTCTATAAAAATTTGGAAATAAATTATAATTTATATCAAAGCATTACAAAAGTAGATGAACTGGTACAATGACACTTGCAGCAGTGAAATGAAAGAATTTGAAAGGAAAAATTTCAGGTCCAGTATCAAGAGCAAATATTTGTCTTTTTGATATGCTTTCATTCAAGATATGAAGTAAAATTCGTTGAAGTTCAGCCACTGTAGAAAAATGTTTCATAGCTAGAACACAGAAATGATTTAATAAGTTCTATGAAAAGTCAATTTGCATGAGATCAGCACCTAGACTATAACGGGTGGTAATGGATTGTTGGCTTGTTTTATACCACTTGACATCAGATTACAATACACTGAATAAATGTTAACCTATAATCCCTTTAGTAAAAGTGAGCATTGTTTGTCTTCCCTTGTAGAGACCACATTGATTTTCTTTTATTGGATGCTCAACCACTGCACCTTAGATTGATTACTTTGAATTAAATGTGCAGAGAACATTTTTATTATTCTAAAACAGCAACCTTAACATTAAGGAGATGCACTGCCTCCCATTCTCCTCCATATGACAAGATGTATATTCAACTACATCCTTTGGATTTCTTTAGTTTTTCCATTTTATTTCAGGGCTGCTGTGATGCTGACCTCGACTCTGCCCCTACGACCCTTGACCCAGACACATCTGACCAGTCAAGGCTCTGGGGGTGGCAAATTAATAGAAGCCCTGCTTGTTAATTGCATAAAAGAAAAGCCAAAGAATTCATCACCTCAGTCATGGCCATTGCTTCCCTTTGACCCCCTTCTCCCACAAGGCGTTTGCTGGTGGTCACATCTGTGGTTTTCCTATAGCCTACATATTTGCCATATAATTATTCAGCATCAAACCTTATTAATCAAATCGATGCTGTGTTTTAAATGGAAATTGCAGGATTAATACAAGCATTCATTTCATCCTGAAAATCTTGATGGCTTTAGCACATGGAATCCAATTGGAATATAAAAGAAGGGATGTAGAGACCTGATTGAATTAGGGGAGGCATGGTGCACATTAAATTACATATGCCAGCAGGGGTCCATGCTTTTATAGTAAAATACTGCTTTGGAGTCCATACGTCATATACCTCTTGTGATTTTCTGTTACTCACTAGCCCTTCCAAGACATGCAAGTACATAAAAGGTTTCCACATTTTTAAAAGATGTTTTAATAATATCCAATATATCTCCAGTAGAAAGAAATAATGCCCTATGACTATCTCGTTGAATGTAAGAGATTATAGAAGATATAGCTGAAACTATAATTTCTATTTATTTATAAATATATATCTCTTCATGTCATGGGCGAATATACATGAATCTATAAAATCAACCCTTGTATATCAAAATAAACCCTTTTTTACTCCAAATGCCCTTACATAGGAGGTCAATAAATACGAATTAAATTAATAAATAAAAATATTTCATATAGGGTTTGGGAAACTATTTACGTTTATTTTACTGTATTTATTATAGAAAATGCTGTTTGAGGTTGAAACTTGGAAGCCAGAGCCACAGACAGACTATTATTGACAAGTACCACAAAGATATTAGCCAAGCTCAATACCTTATTCTTTGGGGTTAACCCTGACCTAGCACAAGATTAGCATAAGCACATCAATAACCCAAGGAAATAAGGTCAAATTATGTTCTTTAGCTCTTCATTTAAAAACTATGGCACATTCTAGAAATTTCCTCTTTCCACAGAGGTTTCCTTAGCTCAGTATTTGTGTTTAATCTTTGTGAATATGAAAAAGAAGCAAGTGTCTTTGTTTTAACCGACTTCTTATGGACACGGGTGAGCTGTTGGTACATTTTTACACGACTATTTGAAAGGGATTTAAATATAATGCAATTACTGCAGTCACAAAAAGACAAATGACTACAAAATAGTAAATCAAATTGGTTAAGAGCATTCAGTAAGTGGGAAATGGTGTTTTATCATTCAGGAGTTAGATATCATAGATGCTCCAAAATGTCTTGGTTTTGTGCAATTTACAGGACAGACTTTGTCTCACCTAAAACAAGCATAAACTCTTGAGACTGGATATAGTTATTTGGTTTTATTTTTAACAAATGAAGCAAAGATCTTTACACAAAAGCCTCTAATAACCCATATGCATCATTATGTGAATTAGAAAAGTCACATCCTTTAGACAACTTCCTGCCCATCTAGTTTGGTGAGCTTTTGAATTTATCCAATATAGAAAATGGAATACCTTGCCAGTGTGCATGTGGTCTGAGCTACATTTTCTGTCTTCTCACCCTCATAGTTAGGTATTTGTGAAAAGATACTTAATTTTGTACTGCTATATGGGGCAGGCCTGCTTTCTCAAGTGAAATCCTTGCTTGCTTTCCATTAGTTACTAATGGAGCACATTCAATATGTTTTTAAAAATTATATTTAAGAATACACTAAAGAGAAACTTCTGATAAAGGGGATTTTTTTTCTGTGCAGTCCATCTAAATGCTAAGTACCTGCCAGATTCAACCTCAGTACTTTTGAAAACAGAAGTGAATTACCTGTCCTTGGTTACTTGAGGAAGTCTAAAAGAAGAATGGCTTTGAAAGAACTTTGACTATAGTAACTGCTATTAACCTGCACTGCCATATTGGAGTCTGAGCCCAGATAATGAGGGTCTTTCCCAGGTCTAAATGTACTTTTTAAATATTGAATGATTCACTCTTCTAAAAATCCCATCTTAACATAAGAAAAGAGTTACCCCGAATATCATTATGACAACATATGGAATTGCCACTGACAATCATGAAAACAAGCTGCTGTAGTATATTTTATGATTCAAATATATCATTTTAATATTTCCCTTGTCAAATTAGATGGTTTTACTTACAAAACTTTAGATATACTTCATACTTAGTGGTAAAAGATAATTAGTTGTAAAATAAGTCAGCTTAGCAACCAGACAGAGGATTTTAATAATAACTTGATATATAATACTGTCAGGGGCTGTTAGTTAGAAATAAATAACATCCCAGATTCTTCATTGTAATTACCATTATTCACTATTTATACATGACCAGGAGTTTGGTTCATCTTGAAATAGATGCAAAGCTTATGGTTTCTCATTAGGCTTCCAGTAGTAGCTTGTATTGAAATGAAAATCTCCAGGACAAATGAAGCTATTCATTCAACACTGTACTTTTACCTGAGCTTCATTTGATTTTGTGCATAAGTAAACATGGTCATGTATACATGTGTGTATGAGTCTGTATATTCAAACATGTATTTTCATGTTTGAGAAAAGAGTTGGTAGTATTGATCAGTAAAAGGTAGATCCTTCAGGTAGTTTTGCTAGTTTTGCCAATCTTACCAATGGTTTAGGGTTTTTTTTTTCCCCCACAGTGCTGGGGACCAAACCCAAGGCTTCACACATGCTAGGCAAGTTCTCTACCACTGGGTACCTCTCAGCCCTTGCCAAAGTAAATTTTATAGTCAAACCTTCAGTACATGTAAGTAACAAGTCAATTTGATGTGTTTTTTATTAGTAACAAAGTAAAGCTTTTATTTCTTTTACCAGAAAGACATCATTTGTCCATTATGAGTAATGCTATTTTTTGTTAATGGGAAAAGGAGAGCTTCTAAGTACATATTTGATTTGTCATGAGTGTTTTGGAGATCAGTGGATGGAAACAACTGAAAATGGAACAAATGGAAGCTTAAGATAATCTTTTCTGGGCCAATCATTAAGTGATCCCCTTTGCATGCTGAATCCAAATAGTTTGTGTCTCATTGGAATGTGCATTCTCTTTTTGGGAGGAAGCTGAAGTTCATTCTTTCTGTTCCTATAGTAAGAGAAGTTATATGATGTATTTCAATTGGGAGAAGTAATACAGATCAGGAAATACCTAAATATTTTCACCATTGCACATAGTTAGAATTTGAAGGAAAATAATTCTTGTCTGATTCTATCCTATATAATCAAATCAAAGCAAAATTTTAAAATACTCAGTAGGAAAAACTAACATATTTGTCAATTTTGGAGACACAGATGTGTAGAAAATAAGTAAAAGATTGAGAGGGAAAAGGTATTAAAAATAACTTCTCCATGAGAACATTCTTCATAGAGTAGAACAAGAGATACCATGAAGATCCAAACAATATTTAGACTATTTCTTAAAGTTGTACAATAGTCTAAAAACACATAGTACTGTTCCCTTAGGTTTATCAAGAAATCCATAGACCTGAAGTACACATCACAGTCACAATGAATTGGACGGTATTGCTCTAATTACATCAAGTTCAGCTGTAATTTTATTATAATTACGTTGCCACCATTTGAGTCATAGAAGAAAATAAATCTTTATAAGAACCAAGCCTCTCTGAAGGAAGAAACAAACACTATTCATACTCATTTATATTGTCGATATATCTTGTTGAACAAAAGGGAAAATTCTTTTAGTACTATATTGTTATTTTTGCTAAACTATTATTTGTTGATGTATGCAGAAATAATCTCTTAGCATTTATATAAAAATAAGTACTAAATATTTGGAAAGATAGTTTTAGGAATTTGTACTTATACCCATACCCAATATCCTGAGAGGGAAACTTTAGGATCAGCTTAAAAACCAGTGGGTTAAATTATTCAGCTTGTGAAATAAGTGATATTATTTGATGCCATTCTATTCAGCCATTGTTTTGGACTATTTGAGGGGCTGGTGCATTTTGATATCATTGTAGATCCAAACTTTAGCTTATAGCATTATTGTATCAGTAAAAGCATAGAGTACATTATTGGTGTAGCAATGATTTAATTTAATTCACTGGGAACCAACCTAGGTGTCAACCAACCTAAGTAAATAGGCAAATTGGTAATGAGAACATAGTATATATGAACAATTAAATTTTACTCAGCCATAAAGAATAATGAAGTGAGATAAGCCAGACTCACAAAATTAAGGGTTGCATGTTTTCTCTCATATGTTGAAGCTAGAGAGAAAAATGGAAAGAAAAGAGACCTCATGAAAATAGATGAGAGACCAGTGGAGCAGGGGAAGAGAACTGAAGGGGGAGAAGCGGAGGTATGGAGAGTGAAACAGACTAACCTTTTTTTATGCGTATATATGAATGCATCACTAAGAAACTCACTATTATGTGTAATTATAATGCACCAATAATAACTTAAAGAATGATTTGATATACTTGGGGTATAGGTGAAAAACTGCTTTTGGACTTGTATTTTTTTTTTTGGCTGGAATATTTTCACACTATGAAAAGTGATCTATTACAATGTATAATGTATGTTTCAAGATGAAATTTCTTTTCCATGACTGAAGAAAAGACACATCCTTATGCCAGTTGCCTTATAAAACAATGAAATCTCTGTAACTTGTTAAGGTATTGAACCAATATGGAAGTCAATGATCTACATGTAATTTGTATGATGCAATATAAATTTATAATATAAAATACTATTAAGCAAATAGTGGTTAAAGAATAATGTTTTGTTTCCTTAACAGTAGAGTACAATGATAATGAAAAACATGTTTTAAGAACAGTCACTCAGATAACAAGCCATAAACATAGAATGGTTCAGTGAAATCATTTTGAAACAAAAAACTGATAAAAACTAGACATTTTTCAAAGAATATATTTCTAAGGTACAGATGATGCTTTATGCTTAACAAGAAAGTTTTTAAAAGAGGGTAAGTGATAGGTTTGTTCAAATTGTATACGTTGTTCAAGTCTGAATGGCTTGTGCAATGTGCACACTGAACAGTATAAATGGACTAAATGGACTCTGATGCTTTGTTTACAAGCATATGAATTGAAAAGAATAGGGAGGAAATTTTAATTTAATGTGGAGCTTTATTTATTTCTTTTTTGTAATTTTATTGGTGCATTATAATCTCACATCATTATGTAGTTCATAGAGAGAATGATATGTGGGGTTTTAATTACTTAATAATTTTTTAGGTTTTAATTACTTAATAAAAATATTTAAACATATATCCATCTATTCAGGATTCTTTTTCTACAGACTGTGTTTAACCAGGGGCCCGATATTCTTTAATGAAGCCCCATCACACCAATAATGCACTCTATGCTTTTACTGGCCAAATAATGCCATAAACTAAAGATTCAGTCCAGGATGATATCCAACCTTGTACCAGCACCTCAGATAGTCCAGGACATCTCAACAAACACTTGAAATGCTACCAAACCCAAGCCGCCACTTCACATGATTTATGATGTCATTAATGTCAAGCTATCAGTGGACAAGAGTAAAAGAGACAACAGCAAAGCTGACTAAAAACAAATAGTTTTGATTAAACTCAAGGACGTTCAGTACAGCTTTCAGCAAAAAGGCATTCATCATTTCCGAAGCTGACCTTGTTTTTTTTTTTTTTCCCTTCGTTTTTAAAAATCCTAAATGCAAACGTAATGCATGTTGGTATTTCTGCTGCAGGCTCTAAACACTATCATACCTCTGTCCACTCTTTTAGGAAAAATGAATGAAGAAAAAGCTACAGCACCTTTTTCTATGGGGCTGATTGAGTAGCTAATTGACCCTTTTCCTTAAACTCTCCCTTCCCCTCTGCTTTTATTTCCCAGAAGAATTCTGTCATTCTCCTTCTAATTCATTTCAAGAGTTGGCTTCTCTATCCCCTCTTCATACATACTTTCTGCATTTTTAAAAATGCAATTTTTATATTCAAGAGAGGAAAGTATTGAAAATTAGAAACAAAAAAATAGAAATACATGTGAAGTAAATGAGAATTGCAAATTATTTTCATGTAAACAGTTTTCACTACAAACAGTATGAGCTACAAACCTTGTTTTCTGGAAACACAGATTATTCCTCTGAGTATTAGTGTGTTTATGTGTCTTGTAGTAAACAGGCATAATGCTCCTTTATCTGACAAGGCTCTATTTAGATTATACCAATTCTCTTTTAAGCAAGAATTAAAAAAAAAAAAATGAAGAGAAGAAACAAATGGTATTTCAGAGATTTTGCTCTTTGTCAACATCCAATTGGACCAAGTCACCTCAGGAAATCTTATTTCATGCCCTTGTAAAAGCTGCCATAACTCATTCAAACAACAGAAGGAAACTAATAGTTCAGGCTTTAAGAATGTATTTTAAAAAGCTGTCAGTACGCCTGTATTTTTTTTTCCTTTAAGGTAATAAGGCTTTCCACTCAAGTACAAATTTTCATACTGTTGTATTCTTTCCACATATTTCTGATATCTTTAAGCATTTGAGCTCTCACTCTTTTATTACAACAATTCTTTTATTTTCTTAATGGTCTACACTTCAAAACCATAATTTTTATCAGCTGATATGACTTAAGCAGGCATTAATATGAATTAAATTATTTCTCAGTATCAAAATAAATTAAATATGGATTCGAATCTTAACTACAGATGTACTTAGATAATTTTTTAAAAAATCATTGTCTCACAGGACTTAAGATAAAAGCTATATTAGCTTTTTAAATGACATTTTCTGAAATGCTGTACATTATTGGCAGGAGTCATTTTTTCATACACACTGAAACAATCCTCCACAAATTAGGTATATTTACTCTGATGAACAAAAACTTTCTGTTGAGTTTTTTTTATGGGAAATAAGACAGACTGTTTTATAAGTATTAACTGTGCATGAGAACATTTGTAATATCACCCTTGGAGAATAATAAACAGATACTAGAGATTGAAATTCTGACATAGTTTACAGAACAATAATCCAAACATCTGTTATAATGACAAGGGATTTGAACAGAATAGAGAATACATGGGGAAGCTATGCTACTTTTAGTACAGTTATAACATTAAATCAAAGCTTTGCAGTCAAGGCAGCTCACTGCTAATATAAACAATTTTCTACATATTCCTGGGCCACAAGCCAGATCTCAGGATTCAGTTACAAGCACAAGGTCAAGAGGGAATGAACAGTATGAAATTACTGCCTATGAATCAAAAGAATAAATGGATAATTAAGTATGAAAACAAATTAGAAGGTATACTCTCATTTAACTCAAATGAATTTGTCAAGCAACTTTATGTATGGAATTTTTTTTGCAGGAGCATCAGTAGAAGCTGTAATGTATTTATTGATTAATCCTAAGCTTTTAGCATTTTCTCTCAGTCAGACTCACCATATCAGTTTTTTCTAAATATATATTTGATTCCCAAAGAAAATCGAACATCTAGCTATAATCATGAAGATACACATCTATTCATAATTTTCTCTATAGAAGAAAAGAATGATGCTAAAAAAACTATAGACTAATATTATAAGCCAGTGTCCTTAAACCTGAACTTTTAAGAGCCACAATGTTGTGTGGAAAGATTAGCCTTCTGTATGTTAAATTATTAAAATTTAGCTATACTTTTGTTATTATCTATGAGATCTTGGCTCATTGTTTATCCTTTCTCAAATTGAATTTCCTATAACATTCAGATCAGATAAAATAGAATCTAAGATATTTTCTGGCATCAAAAATTACATATGTAGCCAGGCATGCTAGTGCATGCCTGTAATCCTAGTACTTAGGGAGCTGAGACAGGAGTATCCCAGGTTCAGGGCCAGCCTCAGCAACTTAGTGAGGCCCTCTACAACTTAGTGAGAACCTATTTCAAAATAAAATAGGGATGGAGGTGTGGCTCTGACGTAGAATTCCCTTGGGTTTAATCCCCAGTAACTAAAACACACACACACACACACACACACACACACACACACACACACACACACACAAAGATTCAGTCCAATAATGTCTAATTTCAGACATAAGCAAAAATAGTATCAAGTGTTGGTTAGAATTACTTCTTTATTTTAGGTTAGTGGCTGCCTGAATTTTCTCCTATGGAGAGGGATAATTCTAAAGCCTGCTTCAAATTTGAGAGAAAGGAAAACAGTTGAAATAAAATAACAGTAATATTGAGATAGGAAGAATTAATGTGATTTTATTTTTATTCTTTTAAAACGAAAACTAGGAATGTACTGAGATCAAAACCTATGAAATCTCTTCATAGCAGACATATTCTGAAGGCCAAATCTTGGAAACATATATGGAAATGAAGATTTGTGAAAGGGGAGCAGGCTTGGGGTATTGAGACAGGAAGTCAAGAAGACAGAATTTATCATAGAAAATGCTCTATATTAATTTGGAATGAGCTTCTAAGATTCATGTAGAGTTTTATATTTAACATCATGTGAAATCTCATCTTTCTACATTATTCCATTCTAAAAGATGACAATCTACAGATTCCTTCCCATTTAAAAAAGTTTCACAAAATGTAAAAAAGCAAATTACCAAAGTTTAATGATGATTAAAAATTGTTCTGAAATGTTGAAAAGATTTAATTATAAAAGGATGGTCTTCCACTTCCAGGAGAAATAAACTCATGTCTGCCTTTCTCACTGAACATGACTATAGACAACTGCATGAATTACATAGAGAGCATTTGAGAATATTGGAAAATAAGTATCAGCAGGAAAAAAACGAAGAACACCAGAATTTGAAATGATACTGAAGCGATCACAAGGTGACATTTTTTTTTTTTTTTTTTCCATTCAGCATCTCTAGACATAGCCCAAAGCAAGTCCAGAATGCGGAAGTGAGCACTGTGGTTCTGACACAGAGCCCAGGGAGAAACCTTTCTGCTCCAACCTGAGGAACAGAAAAGGAAACTCAACTCATAACCCTAGGGGAAAGTGAAGGAAGTCTCTTGATTTTTTTTCCTTTTTTCTTATTCTATTGCACACTACACACAAAAGACCCTGCAGACAAAACCCTAAGGGAGGAAAAACTTGCTTTCCCTCAGGAGGCTGTATCTCCAAACGGGTTGGGTAAGACTCTTACATTTTCCCTCTTTTAATTTTTTAAATCTTTTGTGTCCTCCTGCCACTGGGTCCTAGAGGCTGGGCAATACCTGCAAAGGACAGTTTCTGAAGGGAAGACTAAAAAGTGAAACCCAATGGACTGGAAGCCACCATGCATTTATTCATACATGAATCTGACCCTACTTAGCATACCAAAGACTTTGAGGATGAGCTAAGGGATAGAAGCATAGTCAGGTCTCAGACTAACCACTGGGTTATGCATATGCAGGGCAGGAAAAAAAACAGCACTGCAAAGTCTTTACAAAGTAAACTGCCATTGGAACTAGAGCCTCTAGAATGAGAAAAGTAAACAATTGACATTCTCCATAGGATATAAATAAGTTTCAAAGTCTCAGAATGTACTATGCAAAATGACCACAATATAAGCCAAAATCCTTTGGAATATTCAGGACCACAGAAATCTCAATTCATGTGGAAAAATGAAACCAAGAAGCATCCATGGCAAGTTGATCGAGATGGATAAACTGGCAAAAATTTGAAAGCAGTATTATAAAAATGCTCCAGTGCACAACTGCAAACACTCTTGAATAAAATATTAAAATAGAAAGTATCTGAAAATAATACAAGATAACACATATAAACATCTAAATTAAATGCACCTAAACAAATTAATAACACAGGGGCAGAACTAAAGGAGAAATTAACAATTCAACAATGACAAACGACATGAACACTTGAAATAACAGATAGTAAAACAAAGGCTACAAGGAACTAGAAAACTTGAAAAAATCATTAACGCACTGAACCCAACATGTGTCTATAGAAAATTCCACCAATGGCAGCAGAATATCTTATCTCATCAAGTACACAGAGAATGTTTACCAGGATAGACCCTTTGCTAACCCTTAAAGCAAGCCTCACTAAATTTAAAATTATTGAAATAATACTAAATGCATTCTCCAAACACAATGGAATAAGTTTGGAAATAAATAAAAGTAAGAAATTTAAGGAAATCGTAAATGCATAGACATTCTATGGGCCAAAGAAGATATTGAAAGAGAAATTGCAAAGGATGAAAAACAAACAAACAAAAAACACAATAGGCAAAACTCAAGGGATGCAGCTCAAACAGTAGAGTCATATTTATAGCTTAATTGATCATAATAAGAAGAAAAATCTCAAATTTATAAACTAACTTTTTATCTTAAGAAACTAGAAAAGGAAGAGTAAACTAAGTCCAAAACAAGAAGAAAAAAAGAACACTAATAATAATTAGTGAAAAGAAATAAAATGGTGAATAGAAAAATGATATAGGAAAAATTAAAACAAAAGATTGGTCTTCTAAAAGGTCAATGAAATTTCTGAACTATTAGCTAGAAGACTAAAAAACAAAAGAGAGACTACTGAAATCACCAAGTTCAAGAATAAAATGAAAAAGAACATATTAATACTGATTTAATGATCCTTTAAGATTATAATTAAATATTATAAACAGATAAGAGGACTTAGATAAGATTGACAATTCCTAGAATAAGAAAAACAACAAAAAATAAAGATTGAAGAAATAGAAAATCTGAGTAGCACTAGAACAAGTAGAGAAATTTAATTTATAATTTAAAAAATTTTAGAAAAGTCCAAGTCAAGATGCATTTGACAGTGAATTCTGTGAAACATTAAAAATGAATTAATATTAATCTTTCATAAACCCATCCAAATATAGAAGAAAGGAGTAGACATCTTAACTCATTATATGAGGCCAATATTACTCTGATACCAAAATCAGAAAAATATGTCACAAGAAAACTATAGACCAATATCTCTTGTGATGATGGATGAAAAATTCTCAACAAAATCTCAAGCAAATCAAATTTAGCAACATAGATAAAAGGATTATACACCATGACCAAGTGGAATTATCACAGGAATGTATGACTGGTTTAAATATTTAAGAATATATTAATTAAATGTACCAACTTAATGGTAATTAGGAGGGAAATATCAGTATCTCAATAGATGGATAAAACACATTGGACAAAATCCAACATCTGTTTATGATAAAAATACTTAACAAATTATAAATAGAAGTGCATGTTCTCAACTCACTGAAGAACATATAAAAATTTACCAGTCAACATCTTACTTAATTATACAATATGAAATGAGAAATTAGAACAGATAATATGCACATGTACACACACATATGTGTATGCATATTATAGTCAAGAACAAGACAAAGATGCAGTGCTTCTATTTATCATTATACTTGAGATTCGAGCCTGGACAACAAAGAATATAAAAAGAAACAAACATATCTAGACTAGAAAAGAAAAGGAAACTCTTCCTATAGTCATAGGTTATATGATCTTGCACATAGAAAATCTTAAGTTACACAAGAAACAATTTCAATTTATAGATGAATTCAGAAAGTTTGAAATGTATAATGCAATTTTGAAAAGTCTATTGTTTTTTCTGTACAAGCAGTAAACATTCCAAAAAATGATTTTAAGAAAATAATTAAATTTGCCATACCATTATAAAATAAAATAACAAAATAAGTATAAGATAAATATGCCTCAAACAGCAGAGTACTAGTGGAAGAAATTAAAGGATATTTAAATAAATGGAAAGACATTCCACATATGTGGAGTGGAAGATAATATTTTTCAGATGGAAATAGTATGCAAATTGATCTATAGACTCAATATACCCTATCAAATTCCCAACTACTTTTCAATGCAGAAATTGAAAAAGCTGATCCTAAAGTTCATATCAAACTCAAGGGAATCCAAGTAGTCAAAATAGTCTTTAAAAAAGAACAAATTTGGAGGATTCACACTCTGATTTTTTTAATTTCCTATGAGCAAATCAAGATAGTATGGTACTTATATAAGAATAGACATACAGATTAATTAAACAGAATTAAGAATTCAGAAATAAACCCTTTCATCTAGAGTTAACTATATATATATATTTTTTTGGGGGGGGGTTCTGGGGATGGTACCTGGGGCCTCACATAAACTAAGCAAGTGCTCTCCCATTAAGCTGCATCTCTACCCCTTTGGTCAGTTATTTTTTCCTACATGATTGCCAATATAATTCAAAGGGGAAAATCTTTACAAATGGTTCTGGAAAATTGGAAATCCACATGTAAAGAATGAATTTGGATCCCTACCATACAACATACACAAAATTTAATTTAAAAGATAACTTAGGATCATAGACCTAAGTATAAATGCCAAATATGCAAAAGCATCAGAGGAGAACATAGGATTAAACCTTTGTGAACTTAGGTTAGACATTTTTTTCTCAAGTATGACACCAAAAGCACACAAAACAAAATAAAATCTAAACTGAATTACATCAAAATTAATTTTTCTCTGCTAAAAATGACACTATCAAGAAGATGAAAAACAACCCACAGAATGAGAGAATATTAGCAAATAATATATCTGAAAGGGAATTTTTACCTCAAGTATATAAAGAGCGCTTAGAACTTAATAAAATGGAACAAAATAGTTCAGTAGTTAAAAACGAGCAAAGGATTTGAAAAGAAATTATTTCAAAGAAAATATCTAAACAGATAATATGCACAATAAAAGATGTTCACATCATTAGTCATTGGGGAAATGCAAATCAAATTGTGCTCAGGTATACTTCACACCAATTAAGATGGGAATAATAACATTGCTTTGGGCCTGAGGTGACCCAGAACATCATGGTTGAAGGGCATGGTGGAGGAAAGCTATTCAGAAGCAGAGAGAGAAAGCAAGAGTGAGAAAGGAGCCAAGGTCAAGATATAGTCCCCCAGGATATGCCCACAAGGAACCAATCTTCTATTTAGGTTCCATCTGCCTACAGTTTTTTTTTTTAATCATTTCCTAGTTGTCTACTCAACTATCAATGGATTAACCCACTGATCAAGTCAAAGCCTCATGATCAACTCACTTTCCCCAAGTCCCACTTCTGAACTTTGCTGCAATGGAGAATATGGCTTCAGCACATGAGCTTTTGAAGAACATGCCATATCCAAACCATAACATGTCTGTAGCATTTATTTCTTTCACTGACTATGAATGAGTTTTCTTATAGTTCTGCATTCTGCATTCTCTTTTGCAATGTATGTGTATAATTTCAATACCATGTTGAAATATAATATATATTAGTATTATTAATTAATTACATATTATATAATTATTTATTTACACAAATAATTTCAACTTACCTTTCATTACTTCTAATGAAAATTCATTTAACTTTCCATAACTACTTTTATTTCTACTGATATGAGTAATATTAGGTTAGCCTACTTATATTTAACTTGCATTCTCTACTAGCAACATATGTTACATATGTTAGAACTTCCATTTGAATAATATTCCCATTAGCCTTACAATATTACATTTACCAGAGCCAAACATAATAAATTTTAAAATTATTTGGGTAGATTGGATTTCTAGGAATTCAGATTTAAATTAAGTGCCTGAAATCTAACATCTTTATTTTAGATGGCAAGAACTTTTAACAACTGGTTATTTGAAGTTACTAGCATAATCACTGTCTTCAAAAAGCCTACCTGGTAGTTTATGAAACATAAAATAGCAAAATGGGTTTTTGTATCTTATGCAGGATTCATGTTGAAACTTTGAGTAGAATCATGTTAAGCATGTTCTTTCATATTGGTACAACACTATCCATAAAATCATTTGGGCAAAGAATGTCTGAAATTGCATTTTCAAGTCTAAAAAGCATTAGGGGAATTTTCTCCATTTTAGTTGCATAATAAAATATGAAGGCTACTTTTTCTTCTCTTAAAAGCCCTAACACAATATAGTTTGGTTTCTTGCCATTGATCTAATTATTATATTTTGATTTTTTTGTAATAAGTGAATTAATCCCAAATATTGGTAACATTGGCCAAATTTAAAAACCCTAAAATAATATTGGAATAGTTAAATTCTGGAGAAATAAACCTGTGACATCAGAAAGCTGTAACATAGGTTTGATTTGCTGAAGAATAGAAATGAAGCACAGTGGAGTACCACAGGGTATATAGCATTAATGTATTTGGATTGAATTCAAATCTGCTTTAAAAATTCCATTATTTTTATCCCATAGAGTAGTTCAGTATAATTGTTTGACTCACTGCCCTTATTGGCCTCCTATACTATAACCCTTTTTGTTTCCTTGGGTTGCCATTAAGTCTTAAGAGTAAAGAATGAAATAAAATTAGGTCTAGTTATATGTTATAAGAGGTTTTAATACAATTGGATATATTAAAGGCTAGCTTAAGAGAAAATGAGAAAAAAAATTCAATTTTAAGTTTCTAAACAAGAGCTAATCTCTCTAAGGGACAAGCAAGATGCCCCCCATCCCCTTGTTTGGCTTTGCTTTGGTGCCATGGATGTATTAATTTTACTCCATCCTGTTTTTAAGTATTAATTATACATGTAAAAATGAAAATTTCTTCTTGGAGCAGGGTGTTGTACAAAAATGTCATACTGAAAAAAAAACTGAAATGTGAACTCTAAAAGTATTAGTTAATTAAATGAATATTGACTGGCTAATACAATGAAAAAGCTATATAGGGTCTTATGTAAAATGGTGAAGACTGTTTCTCAGTTGTCAATGTTTTATCACATTGTAAAGATATAAAGTATCACTTTAATAAGATGGGCAGAATGATCTGAAAGTATTTCTAGCCTCCCATTTAGTCCACCAGATATGCAATGATTAGGATAGTTAAATATGCAGTTCTCTTCACTGCATGGAATTTGTCATTGTGGTTAAAGTGCTACAACTTAAACACTCTAATTTCCTATGGTATTCAAAAAAGAATCAAAGGAAGTACATGATCAAATTATAAACCCAAAAATGGTATCATGAGCAAGGCCATTGATATTCATTTAAGAGCAGTTTATGGAATAGGTTTATGTAAGAAATAGTTCCAAGAAAGATAAGAGGCAACATTTATTGTACCCAGGGATTGTACTAAGACTTTGTATGCAATATAGAATTTAATCTTTAAGAACCCTGTAAGACAAACATATATTTTATAATTTCATTTCCAGGTGTGAAATATTGAGGCTCAGAGAACTTAAGTATCTTTTCTCACCCCCTTCTAGGAACATGTGATTAGTAAATGGATAGATAGGATTTGGTTCAACCCAAGCACACTTGCCTTCCCTTCTGCTTTCAATTGTATTATACCATATTCCTAGAAATAGGACTAGTAGTTGAGATAGTTAGGGAGATATTTGAGACATAGTTCCTCCACTGTATTAATACTTCCTTGCCTGATTCTTTTTCTTTCTTTCTTTTTTTTTTTTGTTGCTGTGTAACTGCAGCATGGCTCCCAAATGTGTCCATGTCTCAATTATCAGACCTGTAAACAGACTCCATACGTGGAAAAAGGAAATTTGCCACTATGAAAAAGGATTTTGAGACAGAGAGATGATCTTGGATTATTTCCCTGCTTCTAGTGTAACAACAAGGGTCCTTATATGTGAAAGTGGGAGGGAGAAGAGTCTGAGTAGTTAGGTGTGAGGACTCATCCCCTTCTTACTGGCTTTGAGGATTGATGAAAAGGACTAGAAATGAAGGGATTCAGGCAAATTCTAGAAGTTAGACAAAGCACACTTATAGCCAGTTTATTTTTTTTTACAAACGAGCCAAAAATGTATGCTGGAGAAAAGGCACCTTTTTCAACAAATGGTACTGGGAAAACTGGATATCCATATGTAAAGAATTAAATTAGATCCCTATCTCTCATCCTACACAAAAATCAGCTAAAAATATGGACCATAAACCTAGAAATTACACCAGAAACTTTGCAATTACTAGAAAAAAACCTAAGGCCAACTCTCCAAGAGTGGTAGAGGCTCCCTCAACAAGGAAATAAAACAGAGAATAAGAAAATGGGATAGCATCAAATTAAAAAGCTTCTGTGTAGCAAAGGATAAAATCAAGAGTCTGAAGAGAAAGCCTACAGAATCAGAGAAAAATCTATGCCCACTACTTCTCTGATAGAGGAATAATATCTAGAGTAGATAAATAACTCAATACTATAAAAACAAACAACCCAAATAATACATGGGCAACTGAAAAGACACATGGCCAATAAATATATGGAAACATGTTCAACATCACTAGCACCATGGAAATGCAAATCAAAACTATATTGATATTCCATTTAACTACAGTTAGAAAGTCAATCATAAAAAATAAAAACAATAATAAATACTGGTAATAATGTGTGGAAATAGGAATCCTTAAATATTATTGGTGAGACTGTAAAGTTGGTAAAACCACTGAGGAGATCAGTATTAGGTTCATCAAAAGACTAATAAGGGACCCAGGTTAAATTCCTTGGAATATTTCCAAATAAATAAAGACAGAATATTATAGTGATTCATGCATACCTATGTTTAGAGCAGCACAATTCACAATAGCCCCATTATGGAACCAACCTAGGTGTCTACCAACAGATGAACAGATAAAGAAAATATTGTATCTATTCATAAAGGAATTTTGTTTAGCCAAAAAGAAAAAATTCTGTAATTTTTAAGAAAATGAATAGAATCAGAGAATGTCATGCTAAGTGAGATCAGTCAGTCTCAAAAGGTCAAAAGGGTCCTATGTTTTCTCTCTAGCTTCCATATATGAGAGAAAATAGAAAACATCAGGACTTCAGATAAAGAGAAAGATTGGTAAGATAGTTAAATGGAATTGGGGGTGTGAGGTGGGGAGGGGGAAAAGGGGGACATTATATAAACCCATATGTAAATGTTCCATTACCAATCTCACTAACGTACTAGGGAGGGGGAGTGCATAGGTAAATACAGTAAGTGATATGTGCATGTATGTTTGTTTCACTTTGAATCTCTCTATGATGTATAATTATAATTCACCAATAGAAGTATATATATATATATAATAAAAGTATATGTATTCATATATACTTTTGTGTATATATATACTTTTATATATATATGCTTTTGTATATATATATGCTTTTGTACATACATATATGTTTATATATACTTTTGTGTATATATATATGGACAAGAAAACGGATCATTCTCTAGAGCTTCTGTAAAAGGAACACAGTACACAGTCCTGGCAACATTTCAACTTTCATTTGGTAAAAGCCATTTCAGACTTCTGATTTGCAAAACAGTAAAAAAATAGACTTGTTTGAAGCCACTAAATTTCTGGTAATTTGTTATCAAGACAATAGGAAAAGAATATTTTATCCAAAAGCAAAATCTTTATAAATAATCTTTTTTTTTCTTTTTGTTCACTGAACTTAATTTATAACCAACCAAACTTTGAGAAAAAAAATCAAACACTGTATGTCATAAATCTTCCCACCTCTCTAATATTCATTCATTTAAGGTAAAGGATGGATATTAATGTTCCATCTTCCCTGCTGATCCTAACTAAGGAAAAGTGTCATCTTGACACTTTTGAAAAAGCTTCTAAGGCCACATAGAGACTATGTGGGAAGAAGCACTGTAGCCAACTATCAGGGTAAATATTTGCCATGAGCCCAGGAGGTGAGAAGCAACGCTGTGTCCAGAAGTGGGAGAGAATGTGCACATTAGAAGTTTCCCTTTAGTGAGATGAAGAGAAATTGATTCATTGGAAGCCTCCAGAGTTCATAAACAAGCTTGAAGGCACTGGGAAAATCATGAGGAAAGAAGTACCTAAAGGGAAAACTCTTGCCTTATTTCAAATAACTTTCATGGAGATTAGCTTGGAATGATATTTCCTGGGCCTCATGACTTCCTCAAGAATGTGCATGTCAGAGTGAATTAGAGTAATAGCCTTTCATAACCTTCAAGGCTTCTAGTAGACTGTAATCCACACACAGTACGGGTTCCTATGACCTGGGGAGATTTATAGACTATTCAAAACCATGAGTTGTTTTGCTCATTATTATAGTTGATAAAAATATCAGGGACTTTTACTAGCTAGATAAGCATCTCAAACTTGAAAGGCATATGGCCAAGGAAAAACTAAAGGTTGAGTGGCATGATTATGAACCTCTAATCGTGTTCAAAGGGCTTCAGTTAAATATAAGATCAGTGATTTCCTTCCCTTGTTGAAGAACAAATTGCTTGAGAAAAATATTTGTGGGAATGATTTGTAAGACGTTCTGTTTTATCACTACAGCAATGCCTCAAAATAAATTAGACAGAAAGATCAAAATACTAATTTGCTCAGAGTTCTCATTGCTTCCTATCTGCAAAAATTAGAAAGCTTATAACTTTAGGGAATCGGATGGCTTAGCACACATTTTTAAGCAACAGATATTTATCCTCAAATATTGAACTATTTTACTTTCATTTTTATTTATATATAAATTACATACTCACTTGAATTACTTTTTGTTTATTGTTTTTACTAAGATGGAAAAGACTACATTATTACCTAGGTATAGGAAGAAGAAAATATTTGAACTAATATTTAATTAATTACTTATAATTTTAATTCAGTGTAGTTATATAAACTTGACAAAACACATTTACAGTAAGTAAGGCTTTCTTTTACATTGGTTTTTATATTAACTTTCTATGGTCAATTCAACATTTAAATTAATCCCAATTTAATACTAAATATATAGTATAATTGAAATACTCATAGTATCAAAATATTAGTAGGTATAAAATTAAGTACCTCCTTTTGTCATTGAATCTGAAAATTAGCACTATACTCATATTGGATTTATGGCATACAAACTTTTGACCAATTAGATGATGTTTGTGGTTGGATTAAGAAGAAAAAAGCACATAATTGTTTTGTGAGTATTGAAAAATATAGAGATTTCTAATCTTTAATAGACCTTAAGACTTATTTGTGTGTGTGTGTGTGTGTGTGTGTGTGTGTGTGTGTGTGTGTGTATCACTGGGGATGGAACCTAGAGGCATTCTAACTCTGAGCTACATCACCATCCCTATTTTATTTTCTATTTTGAGACAGAGTCTCACTAAGTTGCAGAAGGCCTCAAAGACTCACTTTGAATGTCTGTGGTTAAGAACACACGGCATAATATGAAAAAGAACAATGTTTTAGGATTGATATATAGTGAATAGCTTTGCATGAAAAATTAAGATTCTTCTGAACCTACCTTAAATAAAGCATCCGGTATGTGATAGAGATGGATCACTTGCTCTCATAAATCTGGCATTTAAACTGAACTAGTTATGAATATTCGTGACAGAAAGATTTAGCTGTATGCCTCATCCCCCCACCAGTGACTAAATAATTAGTCTTTCAGTTAATCTTCATTACCACTGTCATCTTCCACCTTGTCCTTTGAAAACAAGATTGAAATAGAAGGATATCTAGAAATTCATATTGAGAAATATGAGGGCTGTAAGCCATTCATATGACAAAGGTGCTTGGAAGAGACAGCAAAAGTTATTTCATCTAATCTATTGATACACCAATGTTAAATTGATTAAAATTTCAAAGGAGATTTCACTGCATGGTAATACTGATGAATAGTCTATAGACAGCAAAGGGTAAGATGAAGTGCAGGCGAGGAGGAAGCACTAAATTGTCTTTCACATTCCTTGGGCCTCTATATCTCTCCTCCTGGCCCCACAGCTGTTATTGCAATCTTACAGCCCAAGTTTGCAACTGGAAAGGGGTTTACATGATATGAACTAAGCTCATGAATATATTTTTTGCATTCTCTCATGGTTTCTATAAGAGAATAAGTAAGACTACTTGAAACTCATTTTTAATAATTTAGTTCTCCATCACTGGGAGGGCAACTTCATTTAGACACTAGAGACCTATTAATTTTTAGAAAACAAATTATAATGCTATTTATTTAGCTCCCTAGGTTCTAGGAAATTTAATCATATGTTGTCCAAATTTTACCACAATTCTGCCTTATACATAATTTCTTTTTGTAGACACAAAATTGAGGCTGAGAGGTAAAGTAACATGTTCAAACTTATTCCAAGTTTGCATTAGAAAAGGAACTTGAACCATGTTTTGGAAATTTCAAGCAAATATTGTCAGATGGTTTAACTTCTTTGGAGCATATCTCAGTTACTCCTTGTGTGAGGCCCGTTCAGGAGCCAGGTGTGGTTGCAGGCAGTGAGATCCCCAGTGTGAAGAAAGCCCACGGGGAGCCACTATCTGGAGGAGAACAATCAGCAACTTCATTCTGCAGACCCGTTCCTTATATAGAGTTCTGCACAAAATAGCGTATGTCCATGCCAGTGTGCCATGTGGATGCATATTTTGCTTAGCCCCATCATCCTTTCATAACTTCATACACATCTGCAGCTGCATGGGATGTGCGCCCATCTGTAGCTGTGCAGGATGTGTGCACATCAGCGACTGTGACTGCATAGGGTAAGAGAGATCAGGTCATCACCACCAGCCTCTACTTTCTCTGGGCCTCCATACTCCACCCTTTACAGGGTAGTGGTGTGTGACTTGACACAGAGAGAATTACATTGGGCTCAATTACCACAACAGCAATAAAGGGCACAAGAGGTGACTATTATTCTTCCAGCCACAAAGGCAAGGATAGTCACTATCCATCTTCAGGAGGAGCCCAGTGACTTCCACCAGGTTCTAAGCAGTGGATCATTGCTCTAAATGTGCACCTCACTTTGTCAGAGTGAGTATTTGGGCTATCCCTGTCTAGGGGGTCTGAGTCCAGGATCAACCTTCAATAGGATAGGTGGTCTGCACCATCACTGACCTAGTACCTGTAATGGGTTTACCAGCTATTAGGGCAGAATATATGGCCTCTGTCCCTTTCAATAGCTGTGACCAAAAGCCAATCGAGCTATTCCTAGTGCCGTGTTTCTGCCATAACTCCCCCAAATCTGTAACTGTATGACTGTTTCTGGTCTGTCACTGCTTACGGTATTACCTTTGTTTTACCCAACCAGACAACTCCCAAGAATTTGACACAATTTCCAGGTCCATGGACCTTTTCTTTGTTGACAGCCTACCTCTATTTCTGGAGAGTGGCTTGGAGAAGCCTTGCAGCTGCTTCTAATTCTGTAAGAAAATCAGATGTTAGCATAACATCATCAATACCATGGCACAACTGTACAGACTTTGGCTTCAACTGAGACACTAAATCCTGTGCCACATGTCATGAGACACTCCTCAGGCTTCTGCCAAGAGGCTATAGTATAATGGAACTGTCCCAGTTCATGTGACAGGAGATCCATCAGTTCTGAAATGTTGGGCACCACTGCATGAAAGGGTAGTGTCACTTCATATAGTTCCCAATAGTCCACTGTCATGCTCCAGGAACTGTCTGGTTTTCATGTTGGCCACATGGGAGAATTGAATGAGGTATGAGTCCAGTGTATTACACTAACCATTAATATAATTTGCTCAATTTTCTCATGCTTCTCTGGTAACTTGTATTGCCGTACATTCACATTCATGAATTATTACATTTGTGACTTGGGGGAATTGTAAGGGAGCATGATGGGAATGTTCCCTTACATGTCTTTACCACATGCACCTCTAGCCAGAATTCTCCAATAGTTGTCTGTTCAGTCAATCGCTGTAACATGTTCACCCCTAACCAAAATATATTCAACTATGGTGGATATATACAGGTCATATTGCTTAGGAGGCAAACATCCAATTTCCCAAATCGCCAGGCCTATGGATCCATCAACTAGTGCCAGGATGCATTGCATACTGCCGGAGGACCAGTAAATAGTCGATTTTACATGTGGCCTCAAGTTAGCCAGTTCCCCTGCAAACCTGGTACACTGGCAGCTAAGTCTTTAGTCTAGCTGCCCACTGACCACCACCACCGCAGTCCACAGTGTGTGCTGTCACCAATGTCTTGACTCACCCCTCACTGCCACTAGGGCTGTGTGACCTTGATGAGCCCACTGCAGTTGAACTTGTGAGGCCCAGGGCTACCCAGCCACTCTCCACCCTCACTTTCTACCTAGCCTGCATGCTGGAACGTGTGGCTCCAGCACTTTTAAGGCCTTCTGGACTTCTGGCTGCAGATGTACCTTGTCCCATCCTCTGGTGGGGTCCACATGACCAGATATTCTGCAACTGGGAGGCTGGGGGCCACATTCCCTCCATTCTGGGGCTGCTCCTCCAGAGGGACCTCATTCTGCTGACT
Organism: Graphiurus murinus; assembly: GCA_004027655.1. Taxonomy (NCBI): domain Eukaryota; kingdom Metazoa; phylum Chordata; class Mammalia; order Rodentia; family Gliridae; genus Graphiurus; species Graphiurus murinus. The sequence goes on from PVLC010012364.1 coordinate 36,684, forward strand.
ACACCAATTGTCAGGCTCTGTCAGAGTCATCTGTTGTTGCAGGCAGTGAGATCCACAGGATGAAGAGAGTACACAGAGAAGTCATCCAGAACAGATCAAAACAGCAACTTTATTCTTCAGACCTATTCCTTATATAGGGTTCTGCACAAAATGTCATATGTCCACATCAGCATGGATGTGTGCACACATATTGTACCTTGCCTAACCATCCCTAAATGACTTCATACATGTCTGCAGCTGCACAGGGTAAATGCACATCTCACAACTGCTGGGTCAAGTCCTCAGCACCAGCTTGTGCTTTCTCTGGGCCCCCACAGTCCTTTTCCTTTCTTATAAATTAAGAAAGGAGAAAGTACATTGAAAAAAAGTTAAGCTACAGGGGAAAAGATAATGTGAGCAAAGAAATAGATATTATAAGAGGTTTTAAGGTTAGATTCTTTACCTACAATTATGCTGCTCGTATCTGTTTTATTCATTACAAACTTCTTTTTAATGTACCTCCTTCTAGGAACCACAAGTTCTTGTATAGACAAGATGTACTGATTTTAGCTCTTATAAAATTCTATTGAAGTTATAGGTAAGCTGAGATGCTTTCATTCATTTTTTTGTATTATTAGACAATTCTTAGGAAGTCCATTGGGCCTTTTCTGGCTTACATTGTTTGCAAGGATACATAAGAAGCAGGTTCACTGGTATTCAACAAAATGGAATCATTACAGTGAAATTTAAAGAACTTACCTTCATGACAATAAAGAATTTAAGAAAATTTTGTTTTCAATATTAGTAACCACAAGGGATTAAGACTGAGTCACTTATTTTTTGGGTACTTTCTTGTCAGGCCTAATATTTAAATCAAGAAAGAACATCTTGTAATGTCACCAAGTGATGAATTTATTTGTGAAAGAAAGAGTTGCTCTTTTGTGTTTCATTTAGAAAAAAAAATAAATGCATTTTTCTTCCTAGACATGAACTAATTAGTTCTTTTCTGTCCCAGACACCTACAACATGAAAAGAATGTAAAAATAGAGCTATCAAAATGATTAACACTAGAAACAGAAGAGTTGGAAGAGAGAAAATAGTCTATCAATGGACTTAGAAACTTATGTGTCCATCATAAACCAATGAAATATGCTGTGAATTTTGAGTAAAACTTAGTTGATTCTGGATTTTCTAGTTATGCTGTATTGTCTTTCATGTTATATTCCTGCCACAGTAAGTTGTTAGAAATTAAGTAATTATTAACCTCATCACGCAAAACTGTGGCACTTTGGATGCCTCATTTGGAAGAAACTACTGCATTTGCCTATAAGTGCCTCTTCCTGGTCTAGAAGTGAAGTTCTTCTAATTAAGTTATAACACTGATTAAGATTGTTACAATTCAAAATAAAAGTCAGTATTGGCACAGGTCTTAGAGGTGTATTTGAAACAAAACAAAACAGCAATACAAAAATTGCCACACTCTGGTCTCTTCAGGGATGCATTCATCTATCTATTAAAATACATTTGACTGAAAACTTGGTTTATTGTACATCAGTTCAGGACAGGGAGATCCTGCAGTCTCAGCCTCCCGAATGCTGGGATTACAAGCATGTGCCACCACGCCTGGCTTTCTAAACATCTTAAGCTAAATCCAGTTCTATGTAATGATTTAGTCCTATTCAGCATGAGTTGCCTAAAATTCTCATGCACTTGAGCTTTTGGACCTTCTGCTTTGATTGTTATGCTTTAGTTATTTAAAATACACATACAACTCTTGCTGTGATAGAAGCAAATTTTATTGTCATTTCTGCTCTAAACTATGAATGAACTTGATAATACAAACTAACTGGTTAAGAAATAATGCGTTAGAAGCCAAATGGAAGCCAGGTGTGGTGGTGCACTCCCATGATCCCAACTACTTGGGAGGTTAAGTAGGATGATTACAAGTTTGAGGCAAGAAAGGGCAACAACAACAAAACTCTGTCTCAAAAAAAAAAAAATCCAAATTAGTAATTTTAACATTTGGACAAGAGAAAGAAAAACCTTAAAAACGAAAAGGTCCAAGTATATAGGCTTATGAGCATTACAAATCTGTTCCTTGAGATTAATTTACAAACTTCAGAAAAGACATTTTATTGTTTCAGACATATATTTATTAAAACATTAGTTATTGCCTCATCCACACTTCAAATTTTTACCAGATAGACTAAATAGAAATTTACAATTCAGAAATAAAAAAATATCATTTAAATCTAAAAAAAAATTTGTTTCAAAGCAGTGAGTTTCTTTAATCCCTTTCAAAAAGGAAAAAAAAAAGTTCCCAAAGTTTTTTCCTATGTTTTTAAAATAGCAATCTCTTAAGACGGTAAAGCTTGTGAGATCGTGAACCATGACAATTAACTTGTACTTCTGAAAATGAAACAGTGACAATCAGGACCTTACTATTTCATAAAATTGATTTATATTCCTATGAATTCATACTGGAGCTCAAAATTTAATATTATGAATTACTTTACTTATGTGACTCATTTCCACATATCTCCAGAGTATCTAAAATCTCTCTTTAAATGCATTTAAAAATATAGATAAGAATTGCTCTTGCTATTAAATCTGTCCTAGCTGAAAGAAGGAAATATAAAGAGTAGTCAAAATTATAGTGATGCAGAACAGAAAGTGCTTGCTAGGGGCTAGAGAAGGCAAGGAAGATGGGATTATAAAAGCCAAAATGAAGAGTTCTTGTGTAATGTTGAAAACATTCTGCATCTTGCTGGTTTTAAGAATACATACATGTGGCAACGTGTCTCAGACATATACAAAAAGACAAAAAAAAATGAATGCCTTAAAAATTGGTGAAGAATGAATAAGAGCTATAGTTTAGTTAAGTATATTATGCTAATCATTAACGTTAGTAATGTAGTATACTTTTTATGTAAGATTTCAATATGGGTAAAATCTGAGAGATGGATACCAAGGACTCCTTTGGAATGTTCATGACTTCTTGAGTCTAAATCATTTCAAAATATAAAGTTTTCAAAGTAATCATATTAACTAATGAATGGTTGATCCCATTTTCAGTAAATAGTCACCCAATTTACAACAAAAGAAAAATAATTTGTGTACTAAAAATAAATACATAAAGGAAACATGTACTCTTTGGATTGATTTCCTACATTTTGATTTAATGATATTATAACTGCATAGAGATTTATAATCCATGTTTTGCTATCACCTTGTTACACGAAACTTCATTTCCTATTTATCTATATGATATATCCATTTATCTATATGAATGTGAGACTGTTTCCGATGTAATACAGTGTTATTAAATAAACTACAAGAATATCAAAATTCTATAGCATATTCGCAAAAGACTGCTTTGGCTATCCCTACATCTTAGGAAATAATGATGTAATTTACAGAGACTAAGTACTGGAGAAATTCAACTACATTTTCAATGTACTTCATGATCATAAATAGATAACATTTATTGAATACTTTGTGTGATAACAAGAAGTGTACTGAAAGCTGTATAATTGGTCTCAGCTAATATCCAACCTCTTTCAATGAGGTTAGCTATTATCATTCCATCTATACAGATGAGAAAACTAAATGTTCAAGAGTCAAAAAACTGTCTATAATCCACACAGTTAATTAAATGATAGTGTTAGACTAGCTGGAAAAGATGGTGGTGCCAGAACTATCCCTGCCCTTCTGGTCCCCCAAACAAATCTAGCCTCTGAAGCACATTCTACTTAATCATTATTCTTCACTAACTCACTCTAACATTTGTGTCCAGTTGTAGGTGAAGCTACGAATGACTGTAACTGAGTTCCTGATTTCATCAAGATCTTAAGAATAAAAGGAATATATGGTCACATATTCAAAATTATGCTTCAAAACAAACCATGTAGAATGTGGAGTATGTTTCTTCCTGGTTTATTTTATACACATTCCATTAAAAAGATTTTAAAACCAACTTAGTATATTAAGAGAGAAAATAATGGCATTATCAATAGAAGAGGGGTTTTACTGTACTCTTTATATGGCAATTGAGTATTTCCATAACCCCAAGAACATTTTCAAATTGTATTAACACAAGATTTGCATAGTATGTCAGAGGCTTTTTTTCTGAACATGATACTGCTGGATACTGATTTGGGGGTTGCCAAGTATTTACCATTAATTTTACCATTAATTTAAACTTATTGAGGTGTGAACTTTGACCTAAGGCTGTATCACATTGTCTATTGTGATACAGCCTCATCTTCTCAGGTTAGCCCACAAATACTGCAACAGTATAGTAAAAATCCAACCTTTTTTTTTTTTTTTTTTGGCGGTACTGGGGATTGAACTCAGGGGCATTCTACCTCCGACCTACATCCCCAGCCCTGTTTTTTTTTATTCTCTATTTTGAAACCGAGTCTCACTAAGTTGCGGAGTGCCTCACTAGGTAGCTGAGGCTGGCAGCGAACCCGGATCCTCCGGTCTCAGCCTCCCGAATACTGGGATTACAAGCGCGCCACCACGCCCGGCTAAAATCCAACTTTTTGTTTTTATCTTTATGACTGCTCAGTCTAAGCAATAGTGACTGATTAACCTTAGCAATAGTGACTGAATGACTATATTCCTTCTCTAATCTAGTTTGAGATCAACATGTATCATCCTGGGGTAACATAGATGAGTTTCAGCTAAATTTTGAAAAAAAATGCATATATCTATTCTAAATCTTTGACATGGTCTACATGGTCTTCTCACTCCTGACAGACAATGTACAGCTGTTAGTTATCAGATATCACCAAAGTCAATTTAAAATTATGACCTTTTTTTGCTATCTTAGGAGATAAAGTAGGAGCCCAATTCTATAGATGTGTATTGACACTTTATAGTGACGTATCCGATAGGAGAGATAAAATGCCTTGTTTGTTAATACATCTCATAAAATTCTGTCTCATAATTAATTTGTAGTAAATTTTATTTACCACTCTTTCCTGGATAGGACATTTTAAGTTAAATGAAATTATAAAAATCCCTGTAAATTACAATCAATATAATAAATATAATAGATTAGATTCACAGATCTTAAGTATGTGGTTAAAGCATGCAAATTCTACTATGCTTTGAAAGGTATCAGATTATGTATATGTATTTGAAGGTAAGTAATAATGAAAATTTTGAAGAAAGCAGTTTCTTTCTAGTCCAGAGCAGAAAAAATTTGGCTAGAAATAATAAACACTGATGTGATGCTTTCTAGTTGATAGGCACTGTTCTAAGCAATTTATAAATGTTGACTCCAAACCTACAATAATTTTTTTATAAGTCCATTGAAGTACCAAGAGCTGAGGTAACTTGCTCTCAGGCTCACACTTGTAAAAGACAGAGCCAACATTAACTCAAAGTACTCTGCTCCCAAGTCCAAGATCCTAACCACTACAATACCTCTCTCCAAATATCCAGTGATTCCAAACTCTGCTTCTTCAATGAGCTTACATTCTCAGGCACTTACTTGTATAGATTTAAGTTCCAGCATGTATGTATGTATGTATGTATGTATGTATGTATGTATGCATGCATGCATATGAGTCAAAGACTGCTTTTTTCACAGAATGACTTCAAGAATCAAATTAAAAATTTTGGTCCTATTACAAGTCAAAATACAATGCCAATATGAGTTTCTACCCACATTAAAAAAAAGTTTCCTATTGATTTTCTGTTATTCATAATGAAAGCCCAGAGTAATGATTATATACTCTATAATTACATATACTTGACCCATTCATTCATCATTCATTCAAATAATAAATATATAATAAGCACTTGTTATGAGAACTAGTCTCTCTAAGTATTGGGAACAATGCTTGTATCTTTAATTTTTGAGGTACTGGGGATTGAACACAGGGGCATTCTACCTTGGAACTATACCTCCAAGCCCTTTTTAGTTTTTAGTTTGAAATAGGGTCTCACAAACTTGCTTAGGGTCTCACTAAGTGCTGAGTTACTGAGGCTGGCCTTGAACCTGCAATCCTCCTGGCTCAGTCTCCCAAGTTCTGGGATTACAGATGTGTGCCACTGTGCCTGGTCACTTTTACCTTGTAGTGATGAACAAGATAGCAAAGGTTCTTACTCTCATGAGCTTCCATGAAATTTGAATAGGGGAGAAGGACTTGGAAGAAAATAAGCCACATTTTAGGAGATGTAGGTTTCTGAGATGATGTTGATGAAATTATTCCAAAGGAAACATAGTTTTCTATACTTAATACCATGAAAATCAATTTAAATGAAGAAATATTTCATGAAATTCTTTTTAGAATTAAAAGCACATCATGTGAAAAGGCAGAGTAATTCTTTAACATATAAAAATTTATGTTAATTCTATTGCATCTCTAATCACTATTGATGAAAATTATATTCTAGAAAATGTTGTCCTAAAGAATAAAATTCAAACTAAGCACTGGATAATATCAAGTATATAATTCATTTTCTTTAAGAAACAATGAGTTAAAAGTTAATACTTGACAACTGGAGTATTGAGCCTTACTATTAACTGAGGATAGAAATGACCAAGTAAAAGATTAGTTTCTATTTATTGGAGAGTGCAAAAAACAGAATTTCACAAAATAAAAAAGTAAGTATTCTACCTGAGAATCAACAGAACTTGCCTCAAATAAGATAAGCTAAAAGGATTTATAATGTTAACATGTTAATCTAGGCATAGGTCTTTGGTTTTATTTTGTAGTTGTCCTCTGGTTAGATTGTGTTCCAAAGCCAATGTGACCAAAATAATCAAATAGATGATAGATAGATAGATAGATAGATAGATAGATAGATAGATAGATGGCATCTGAGGTAGAAATCATCATGTTCCAAATTGAACTATGCAATGTAAGCAATCTTTCCAATGTTACTCTGTCTTGGATGGTGGTGATTCTGTCCTCTTAGCTCTTGATGGGTTTCTGTATGGCAGTTTATTCATAACAAATATGATTATGTGTTTATTCCATATACCTCAGCAGTAACTCATCTTAATGAATAAAACTATGAATTTCTGAATTTTAATATGAAATGTATCCCACCAACTAAAAACTATCACCAAATTTCACCATCAGCTATTATCTGAGTCAAATGAGCTGCATTGTTTGTTTCCCAAGAATCTTGATTCCCCTATCTGCCTTTTTTTTCTTTT